>CALSBV010011748.1:2484548-2549538 GCA_943590825.1 Bovichtus diacanthus
TGTGTGTGTGTGTGTGTGTGTGTGTGTGTGTGTGTGTGTGTGTGTGTACAGGGCCCTGAAGAGAGGCTGCCGTTGTGTCGAGGTGGACTGCTGGGACGGCAGTGATGGGGAACCCGTCGTGTATCACGGTCACACTTTGACTTCCAAGATTCTTTTTAAAGATGTCATTTCAACTCTGAAGGAATACGCCTTCAAGGTCAGTGACACAAATGACACAGAAAACATATTTCATCGCTTACCCATGGCCATGCAGCCCTACCGGGTTTTCATATTAAATTCAAAAACAAACTTTCTTGCAAACATCCATTTTCCAGTTAAGGACCTCACTGTGAACAGTTTGCATTGGATCAGAAGAAGTAGTCCCTATGAAAACTGTTGACGGTGGGTTCTGTGAATAATCCAGAATACATGTTACTAAAAAAGACATTGCTGTTCATATTGTTCAATGCTGTGAGTGCCACAAATACGATCTAAAGTCAAACGAAAATGGATAAAATGAAAGTATCTTCATTGCAACACACCAATAGAAGGAAAAGAATGTGTTTTTGGTGCTAAGCAAACCAACCCTTGAGATCTGTTATAAATCCCACTAGCAGGACTGTCTACATGCCCAGAAAAGTTCAAAGCACACATGGAGCAGTTGGTAACTCTCCCTGCCCCTGGAATCCACTGTAGCCCTGCTGACTGACCTACATGGAAAACAACCAGGAAATTGTCACGTCTCTTCAGTCCTCTATTTTTTCCTACTCAAACTTTCCTACTCAACTTCAAGAAGATGCGATGAAGAAACTCAATACAGTAGTTTTACCGCTGAGTTAGCAGGAGCTGATCGAATTTCAACATAAATGAGACAGAAAACCGATTTAAAAGCCAGTATTGTGTCTTCTCTTTCTTGTTTGATAGGTATCGGACTTCCCAGTCATCCTGTCCCTTGAGAATCACTGTGGTGTGGAGCAGCAGACAGTCATGGCCCAGCACCTTAGCCACATCTTGGGTGACACACTACTGACTACCCTGCTGGATGGACAGGTCCCTCAACAGCTTCCTTCTCCACAGGTTTGAATCTGTTTTTCTTTCTTTCTTTTTTTTTTTTTTTTTGACAAAGTGATAGGTCTAAATGTCTAAATGTTGGTCCAACAATTTGGTTCAGACTGACATTTCTCAACAAACTATTGGATGGATTACCATTGACATTTTATAGAGACATTCATGGTCCCCAGAGGATGAATCCTACTGACTTTGGTGACCAACTGACCACCCCTCCGCTCACCCCTCCCTTTACAAATGGTAGAGAGTGTGAAATGCCCTCAGTGGATTCAGTGTATGGTTTGTCCATTCTGGGCTACTGTAGAAACATGGTGGCGCAACATGGTGGACTCCGTGAAGATATGAAGGGTTCATTCTAAGTTAACGAAAACACAACTCTTCTTAGTTTCAGATGATTACACACCCATGAAAACATAGTTATGAATATTATATTCCATTTTTGTCAACAGATGAACTAAATCCTACATAGTTCTACTTCAAGACTTTGAGTGACTCAAATAGTTTGGACCACTGTTGGATGGATTGCCATGAAATGTAGTGCAGACATTTATGGTCCCCAGAGAAGGAATTGTAATGTAGCTTTGGTGATATCTTGACTTTCCATATAGCGTCACCATCGGATCATAGTTTCAGTTTGTCCAATTCTTTGGCATGTGACCGAATACTCGCAAAACATATGACTTTCACATTAGCACAGCTGCACTCAGTTTTGTGCTAATAGCAAATGTTAGCATGCTATTACACTTAAATAAGATGGTGAATAGTAAACATGACACGTGCTAAACACAAAGTTTACATGTTAACATTGTCTTTGTGAGCATGTTAGCATGCTGATGTTAGCATTTAGCTCAAAGCCCCAATTAGCCTGAGTACAGCCACACAGAGACACTAGCGAGGCTGCCTTGTTTTTGCATATTGCAGTTTTAAAGTTAACACCTCAAGTTGGCCGATTTTTAAGCTTCACTTAAACAGTTACATGGTTTATGGTTATGTTACATTTAGTCATGTGTTAATGTCAGGAACTGTGTTGACTAAACATTTGAAAGTCTTATATGAAGCTCCAGTAAACATGCTGTTTTGAGTCAGTGATTCACAGCTAGGAATGAAAATTTGTCTGAGAAAAAAACGCAGGCGTTATTGACAATTGAGATACATTTGAAAGATTAATGATTCATGTGTACCTTGCTATCCATCTTCCATTGATCCTGAAAGCATAACTATTGTATAACTTCCAAACTCTTTCCCATTAGGTCCTACAGCACTTAGGACAATCAATGCTAACTTGAAGTAATGGCAGATAAATGCTACAAGGAATTCCACTGAGGACTTGCCAATTAAATAGAGGTGCATTGCTGCATTTAGTTAGGAGACAGCAAAGTGCAGGAAGATGGACCACCTTCATGATAAGTCTGGGTGCTGAAGACAATCACTACTCAAAAGGCTGGGACATTTGACTTTCCTGTACATTTTGTCATGGTGGTCTATCCCACATTCCACCCATTCAGCACATTCATGGGCTGATTATGAGACAATGGGCCCCCTGGGCACAGACATGCAGAAGGCCCCACCACCTCTCCTACACAGGAGCAAGACACTCACACTTTGTAGTTGTTAAGCCTCTTTGTAGTCGTTAGGCACCTCTGTGGTCATTTTGAGTCTCTTTGCAGTCTTTTTGTGTCTTTTTCTGGTAATTGTTTTGTTTCTGTAATCCATCGATGAGCACATTCAACTAACATTATTGGATTTCTTTATGTAGCTGGATTAAATAAAGTTAGCAAATCTACTCATTAGCGCTTTCAAATTAATTAATAGAAAAATACTTCCTATGAAGTGGAGGTGTCTATCTAATACAGTAAAGCATGTAGAACAACTGCTCTCACCAATCTTTTGGTGTTCATTACAGGAGCTGAAAGGGAAAATTTTGCTGAAAGCCAAGAAGATAAGTGGTCCAGAAGACTGTGTCGATGAAACCCTGACAGATGACGTTAGCGACGAGGAAGAGATGGCCAACGAGGAAGCTGAGAGCCTGTCTGCAGAGGACACACACGCTGAGCCTTTGAACCACGATGGGAAGGTACGAACTTGACTTTTCTGTGAGATCATTTGATGTCTTGATCTATATTAATCAAAGAAAGATACTTTATTTCTTACGCCATTATTTGACCATGCTTCTTAAGTATGCACAATTTCTTTGTAGATAGTGGAAGTGAAGAAGACAGAGACAGGGAATGATATCATAAGTGATAGTAAATCAAGACAGAAGTGAATGGAGCTTGACTGTAGAGAGACAGGAAACTGGGTTGGGACATAAGAGACAGTGAGGCGAGACTGGAGTAAAAGAAGGGAGATAGAGAAAAGAAACAGGAAACAGGGATATTTCAAAGAAGACAGATATGGGAGAAAGAAAACAGCATCTGATGTTTGTCTCCTTAGCTGTGGGAAAGACTGTGAACATGTGTCCTCTCTGAACATTATCTATTTGAAAATATCTAACTGGGCAAGTCAAACAAGAACTAATATTAACAGTGCCTAAGGGGGGTTAATTTTTACACTTATATAAGCGAGCTGCCCGGTGCAGCTACAGCGTTCTCCTGCTGGGCAGTGAGATTAATGTCTTTAATGAATTATTTAGAGGTTATGAACGAGAGACAGAGGGAATTCTAATTATTTTACCCAGATTGATTTGAAGTTTTGATTAAGCAATATTAATCTGTGAAGTTTTTTATTTTTTATTTTTCTCAAACTGGTTAACACTTTAAATTACAGGCAGTAATGAAATATTAATTACTCAATGAATTGTCCACTACTAACAAGAACAATTAGGAAATTAGAGACCTAATTATTTGTCTAAGACTAAATGAAATTGCAACCATTTAGTGTGAAAACAAATTGGTAGATAACGTAATAATTACCTAGTAATTTGTCCCAAATGTAAATAAAACAGCTAATAACTAAGGTTTTAATGATCCATCAATCTGGATCCATCTAATCGATATAACATCGTATCGTGATGAAATTTGCGATTTACACCCCGACTAATTATAAAGTAAAAGAAGTTAGACATTTTTCTTGAAAAACAACTGCAAACTCTGAAATAACTAGTAAAGACTCAGTAATGAGCTCAATATTTGTACAACATTTATAAATAATATTTAGTGCTGAATATCCACATAATTGTGTAATAATTGATTTTGAGAGTTTTGTTTGCATTTAGGACAAATAACGTTGTAATTATAATCTTATTTATGTATTTTTAAATTAAATTACCAGGTAATTATTATTACATTTCCAACTTTTAAATAAATTGCAATTTCATTTTAGAAGTAAACTAATTACTGGTACTTATTATGTAATCCCTGGCCTCTAATTTACAGGGTTACGTTCCAACCATTAATGTTTAAAGTGATGGGAAAGGGAATTGATTGTTGACTAACTTGAATTTCATTCTCCCTTTTTGCAGAAATCCAAGTCCAAACTCTCCAAGGAGCTATCAGACATGGTGGTTTACTGCAAGAGTGTGCACTTCCATGGCTTCGTGCATGCTCGCTCACACGGCAAATGCTACGAGATCTCCTCATTCTCTGAGTCCAAAGCCAAGAGGCTCGCCAAAGACGCAGGTACCGTGAACACGAAGGAACAATCTTGAGTGCATGTAATATTTCTCAAATAAAACAACATGCCTGTTTTGTTACCATAATACAGTATGTTCTACATATGTTATACTCTCTTCAGGGACAGAGTTTGTGCAGTACAACACACGGCAGCTGAGCAGGATCTACCCGGGTGGCCTGAGAACAGACTCCTCCAACTACAACCCGCAGGAGATGTGGAATGTGGGCTGCCAGATAGGTGAGGGGAAGGCTGCGTAACACACGTTGCCTCCAGCAGATCACTAATCGCTCCTGTTTCCAATCTGAATGAATGTTCTTCTGATGAACACAGGCATGGGATTACATGAAATGTTTCAGCCACGTGTGTTTAAGCGCTTTCAAGATCAGAAAGATATACAGTAGTTACGCTTTTTTGGAACGCACGCTGCCCTATGCGATATGAAGACAGCTTGATCCAGGGAATGGATTCACAGTGCTGTCAGTTCAGTCATTTGATACAGTTTAATTTGCCAACTATGAGTTGCACTTGTAACATATAACTATGACATAAAAATAATGCTGTCGCTGCTGGGTGGATAAGCTTGTATCTTCCCCATGTGACAATTTGAAACTACAAACGACATTTTTTTGATTCGGTTGACGGTTTCAAAAGTCCAACTTGTTACAGAATCTTCTTAACTACAAGAGAGGCACACACTCAAGCGAAATAAATAAATATAATATAAACATAATTGTCGTCTAAGTTGACAGTAGACACTGAAAGCATTAATGGAGAGTGATGGGGGGGGGGGGGTGAACCAGGAACATTTTCACATAGAACCATAGTTTCTATGGAATTCAGCTTATTTCACTGCCAATAGTACAAAAGCATTAGTATCAAAATAAACTTAAAGTACCAACATATATTATATTTTGGGATGATAGTTATTGATGTATTTATGTGTTCATCCCTTTTAATGTTGCAGCCGATAAATGTGGAGCTTATCCTAATTGCCCTTTATTTAATTATCCACTTAATTTTAGTGTTCACTTATTTTATTGCATTCTTTTTACCTTTCTGCTGTGACCCTCTAAATTTCCCCGCTGTGGGACTAATAAAGGATTTCTGATTCTGATTATTTTACATACTGCTGGGCAGTTTAATATATAAAGATATATCATAATTTATTAGTTGATTATATTTTCTATTATTAATCTAATGAGTAACTAGCAAAGTGACTAGTAACTAAAGTTGTAAAATAATTGTAGCGGAGAAAAAAAGCTACAATATTTGCCTGCACCGGACATCTCACATGAATTATGATAGCTAGATAGAAGACTGAGTCTGGAAAATCATGTGATACAGCCAGCCAGCCAACAAAAAGAAAAATGATTTCTTATTATTATTTTAATGCATTATTTCCCTTCTCCCTCTTCTCCACAGTGGCTCTGAACTTCCAGACAGCTGGTCTGGAAATGGATCTGAACGATGGGCTGTTTGGGCAGAACGGCTGCTGCGGCTACGTCCTGAAGCCTTCCTTCATGAGAGACGGCAACACTCAGTTCAGTCCGGAGAAACCCGAGGAGCGCCGAGGCTACAAGCCACTACGCTTATCCATACAGGTTCAACACCGCATCACAGAATCTAGCTGTTTTGTGTTTGCAACGGGCAGCTTCTACTGTCAGTGTGTAAATGTGATGTCCAAAAATGACTGAATAACAAAGAATATAATATGTTCTTCTGCGCACGTACAGCACAGCGGCGTCTGTACCTAATGTGCACATATGTCTGTGTGTTTGTCAGGTGATCAGCGGGCAGCAGCTGCCGAAGGTGAATCAGAAAGAGGGCTCTATTGTAGACCCCCTGGTCAGAGTGGAGATCTATGGAGTGCCACAGGACCAGGCCAAGGAAGAGACCAGTCACATTAACAACAACGGTGAGTTCAAAAGATGTGCATTTCATTTACATAAGATTGTTTTGATGATATGAAGGCCAGGATGTGAAAGAAAAATAATTTGGGTATAAAAAAAAAAAAACATCAGTTGGGTAAACTCTCTCCTCTACTGCCCTCTACTTGCAGGTTTTAACCCAGTGTGGAATGAAACTTTAAATTTTGTCATCCACGCCCCTGAGCTGGCCCTGGTTCGCATTGAGGTGGAGGACTACGATAAGGCGTCCAGGAACGACTTCATGGGACAGTTCACTCTTCCGTTTACGTGCGTCCAAGCAGGTGAGCGAAACACAAAGCCACCAGCGGTGTTAATGCATAAGCCAACATTTTGGCAAGGAGGTGAGTTTTTTATTTTATTTTTGAAGTTGAACTTCATCTCCTATAAAAAGAATACAGACACTCAGACCCTTAAGGACAAACTGAAGGTCCCCATTGAAACCTATTAAAACCATTACAGCACAACATCATGCATTCTGTTCAATCAACATTTTCTCATGTTTGGCCTAAGGGTCAATTACATGCTATTTTCCTAGTTTCCTGCAAAAAACATCAAAATGCATGAAAATCAATGTTGCTGTTAATCACAATAAAATAGGTCTGAGGTATTTTGGTTGAAAAGTATTAGAATACAAATAGTTCTAATAGTACAAATGGTATTAAGCATATGCTTAATCAGTGTTACGATAATGACGGGGATCCTTCAAAAATGTTCTTACCTGTAAGGGGTCTCTGGCCCCGAAAAGTTTGAGAACCGCTGGATTAACTCAACAGCACTCTATTTGAAAGCTTTTTCTAATCCAAATTCTTCTCAATGTATTTCCCTTTCCAGGATATCGTCACATACACCTGCTCTCCAAAGATGGAAGAGTCATCCCTCCCTCCTCCCTCTTCGTCAACATCAGCATCTCAGAGCTCACATGAACAAGTCACATCTGACGATATGATGAGAACAACAATACTTTTATCTGATATTGGGCATTTGCCTGACTGAAGTAGACTGACAGTAGGGTAGTGGAAAATCTATCATGTTGAACAATTTTCTCTAACTTAAAAAAGCAATCCGTGCGTAATGTCAGAAATCAGACTCACTTTTTTTTTTTTTCAGAATTATTCACTGAAAAAAAGAGTATACGTTTCTGTAGAAGACTCAAATCCTTATCAATATAAAATAGTGCTGATGTCACTCCTTCACCAAGTTCATCAAGAAATTAGACAACTACTAAGAAACAGGGTCAAAAGATACAATGCCGTATTATAAAAATTTTAAGAAAGAAGTCTGTATTTATTCATGTTTTTTATGTAAAATGTGTGCAATTGTCAATTCAACTTTTTATGGATGTATTGCCCACTAACTTTTTTAATTTTTATTGTCTGTGAATGAAGGAACATGAAGGATTGCTGCATGTCTAAATATAACCCTCTGCCTTTACACGCACTGCATATGCAGAAGTAAAATAACTGAAAGTGTAATAATGGAATGTGAAAAACTGCCAAATACCAGTATTATAAACCCACCATACTCACAACTTTGCATCATGTCGGTTAATCTATGATTGACTTGAGTTATTTCTATTCATAATGTACAAAATCAGAAAGGTTATGCTGTTCATGTTAATGTACATGTATGTATATAAAGGGCTGTAAATACATGCCATAAATTTCCTAAATGGTTCAACATTCAGTCATTCACATACATTTTTGACTCATTAATTTATTCACTTGATCTACTACAGTTCTTCATCACAAGCACATATCAAAAGGACTAAACAAAAACAAAACATGGTTTCTTATTCACAGAACACTTCCTTGCTTTCAATCCACATTCTCTCATTTCACAATATGTGCCGATCATAGACTGTAGAAAGGATGTGGATGTAGCTTTGGCTCTGAAAAGTAAGTGCCTTAAACCTGTATTCTTTCTAATGGCCAGCAGGGGGCGATCTGTGGTAGAAGTAGTCAAATATAAATATTGGGTTATGTCACTGTTCCTTTTCGAAATGATAACCATCCACTGCCTCTATTGTGCCCTCTCTTCAGCGTTTTGTCTCGCTGTCTTCCTCTCTCTGTAAAACCTCCTCAACTACTTCCTGCACCTTGTCGCCCGTTCCGTTCTCCTCCTGCACTTCTGCTGCTCTCTCATCCAGTGTCCCCTGCAAGGCCTCCTTCAGTGTCAGGCTAACTGCTCCAGAGTCCCTCACCACCCCCTGCTCCACGGACATCTCTGGATGGTGCCTCTGCAAGTGCTTCACCACTTGGAACCTCTGTCTGGCTCTGTAGGAGCAGTGGCGACAGCAGAAAGGCTGCTGCTTGGTGTGCGAGAGGTAGTGATGTCTGAGACCTGCCGGCCACCGGAAGGCCTTGTGGCACAATCCGCACGTGTAAGGTCGATCGTCACTGTGTTGGTGCTGGTGGGTCTTCAGTATAAAACTAGTCTTGAAGGCTTTGCCGCATTTCTCGCAGACATAAGGGCGCAGGTCGCAGTGCTGCGTGTCCCGGTGGGCTCGGAGAGCGTCCGCTCTGTTAGTGCGGTAGTCACACTCGTCACAGGCGTATGGCTTGTCCCCTGCAGAGGACCAATAAATGTTATTTTTCCCAGCAGTATAACATTCTCAATACTAAAAAGGCCATTTACACAGCCGGGGCGTTTTCTTTCCTCAATCACACGTCAATATAAACAGTTGTTTTTTTCACATATACTTTCACACAAAACACAAATGTCATGCGGTTCTTTTTTCCCAGAACAAGGAAGATTCTTCTGAGCTTTCCACTGCAAATAAAAGGCATCAACCAATCGCGTTGTGTGGAACGGCTTGAGTTGAGTTACTTTATAAGGATAATAAAATGCCAAAATACCAAATTCCGATGAGTGCTTGAAAAACTTGCAGACAGGTGATGATCATGCAAAAGAAAAGTGTAAACAAAGATATTTTGTGTAAAAAAATATCAGGAAGTTTGGATGAGCATTAATTATGATTAACGGAATAATTAATTAATACACACATGATAGCAGTTTTTGTGGAGACACTGCTGACAGAGGCACTATGGCAAAAGTGATCACGTATTATAATCATCAAGGTTTATGTCTTGCTGGTACCTGTGTGCTTGGTCATGTGGTACTTCAGCTGAGTCGCCCACTTGCATTTGTAGCCACACTCTGGACAAAGGTACTTCTTCTCTTCTTGGTGAACCCTCATGTGAAGCTATGGTAGAATTTATTAGAAAACATAGAAAAATAAAAGAAGATGTATTTATTTATTTATTTTTATTATGCTTTGGTTTTTGGAAAGTCCGTGTCATATTATAGTATAGGGATCATATATTATTTCAGTGTAAAAACAGCATGTTGTGGTTTTACGGGGGTAGGAGGGCATTCAGCAGTGGACTAGCGGTTTCCCAGTTTCCATTCGTAAGGCTAAGCTAAGCTAACCATCTCCTGGTTTTGGCTTCATATTGAACGGACAGAGAGGACATTGGTATCGATCCTCTTTTCTAGATAAACACTTTGGGGATCCCTTGGTTATTTAAGAATCGTGACCAAGATACGTACTGACATTCATGTCAAGAAATAAATTACACAAATGGTATCATGTTTCATACAAAACAGCCCTTTAAATTAGCTGTTATCTGACAAACAATATGCTATACACTTTGATCTTACCTTCAACCGAGAGGGATCGGTGCAGGTGTAGCTGCACTGCTCACAGCTGTAAGGCTTCTCTCCTGTGTGTATGCGAATGTGCCACGTGATCTTCTGCTTGTTCCGGGTTGAATACTCACAGTCTGTGCATTTGTACAGACGCTTGCCACCATGCGAACGGAGGTGCTGCTCCAACACCAGCTGATGCCGACAAGCAAACTGACAAGAGCTGCATTTGAGAGGCTTGTCCTCTGGAGAGCCGTCCTCGTGTTCCTTTAGAAGGTGTTGCGCTAATAGCTGCCTTGTTTTGGAAGCAAAGGGGCACAGCTGACACTGATGTGCCAGGTGGGTCCGCCGATGAATCTCAAGGTTCTCTTTCGTCGTAAAACACTCCTGGCAGGTGTTGCACTTCACCTGAGGGTGCGCGCTCTCTTGGTGGGCCTTCAGAGTGACATCGCTGCCACATGTGTAGTCGCACTGCTTACACGAGAAACTGACCCGGAGCTGGTGCGCGCGTTTGCAGTGGTTTCGGAGTGCAACTTCTGAACTAAACTGAGAGTCACAATGAGCACACGCGTGGTGCAATTCCCCCGTGTGGCATCTGAGGTTGTGCCGTCTTACATCGTCAAGCGTGTAGCCACTGAAGTCACAGAGGGAGCAGAAGTGTGTCGGCTGCTTGTCGTGGATGCGCATCTTGTGCTGGCGCAATTTGGTCACGGCCCCAAAGGTCTTGTCACACATATCGCAGCTGTGGCGGCCGATTCCTGTGTGGAGAGACTCGTGCTCGTCCAAGCGATAGCGCCTGGTGGTGCTAAAAGGACAATATCGACACTGGTGAGGCCGTGCACCTTTGTGTTTGAGCGCAACATGTTGCGCCATGCATCGATCTTGTTTACAGGTGAAAGAACAATGCTGGCATTTAACAACGCCAACCTTGTCTTTGTTATGGACACACAGGATATGACGGTTCAAAGACCTTTTAGATTTGGCTACAAATGAACACATGGTGCATTGGACTTCATCTGGCGTCATGCAGCCTCTCTTTCCGTGACTGTCTAATGCCCTTTTCTGATTGCACCTAAATGCACAACTTGGACAGGAGAAGACTGCATGTTTCTCAGAAACTTTCCCAGTTCTGTCATTGAACTCTTCCACCGAGTCCTCTTTTCCTTTCACAGACTCGCTATCACACTCATCCGGACTCTCTCTGTTCCTTAAGATTTTTCTGCAGGTTGAGAAGTGCCGTTCGACTGTTGCAAGCCTGACTGATGAAAAATTGCACAGCTTGCATTCGAATTTACCATCTTTTTTAGCATAAAGGGACTTCTGCAGTGGGGCATTTCTTTGTTTGCTACTAGAAAATAATTGCTTTTTTGCAAGTTTCACTTTCAAAAGCTTTTCACTTTGCTGCTGTCCTGATTTATGTGAAGTAAAACCTCCTTGTTCTCGCTGATGAAACTTGTGACAGTTTGAAACTGTGGGAAGATTGTTTTGTGAAGACAGCAGCTCTGTCTGATTAGAATTAGTTTCATCATCCAGTTGTTTGGATCCTTCCTGACCTACAGCAGAGTTCTCTTCCGCTGTATTTGAAATGCCTACAAATGTCCTTGTTTTTCGTGGGATCGCTGGGCACTTCTTTGCAAGGTGGCTTTCAAGGCCTCGACTCTGTTTGAACTGTGCACCACAGGCCTGGCACTTGTGTCCTTTTATCCTACCATCACACAAAGCCTGGCAGTGGTACTTCAAGGCAGTTTCCTTACTGGATACATAAGAGCATTTGTTGCAGCGATAAACGTCTTCCGTCGGCACAACAAGCATCTGAACCCGTCCGTCCAAAACCATGGCCTCTGCTTGGTCCTTGTCGTGCCTTTTCATAGCTTTTAAACGGATCTCGGATTCTAATGGCTGATTTTGCTCAGACGGAAAAGAGGAACTGACTGTTTCACCATCCTTCTCCACCTCAGGTGTTTGACACTCTCCAGCTTCAACTGGTTGAGTTGTATTATTCAGATGCTCATAGTTGTCGTCTACGTCACTTTGTTCACATTCTGCATCTGCCGTAGCTACGTTGTCTTCCTCTGATGAACGCGTAGAGAGGTCTGCCTTCTCTTGTGACATGTCAGAGCCGTTGCGGTGTAAATCGGTCGAGCTTGGAGTGTGATTTGCATCATTTCCTTCCTGATTTGGCAAAGATGGGGTCTGATAGTCAGCGGTTGATAGTGTTGTTAGAACAAGAGTACAGTACTCCTCAGGACTGTTCCCAGAGCAAGGACTGTCTGAAAGACCTTCTTTAACGACCTCTTGAGAAACATTAAAAACATCCACAGAATCCACTGTTGGTGATCCTTTGCCGGCACTGTGATCTGCGGAGCTAGGAAGATCCGATGGAGGTCCTCCAGAGGTGGATTGTTCAGACTGCTCATGAACTGTTGAGGGTTTATTGTAAAAGTCCTGCAGGAACTCGATAGAGCTCCTCTCCTTCTCCTTTGCGGCGTAGTTCTCTAGCCATGCTTTGTCCCCAGGTACGTAGCCATGAGCTTTCCTCTTGTGCAGGAAGAGGCTGATGCTACTGAAAGAGGAATAGAAACAGAGGGCACACCGGAACTCTTTCAGCTTGGTATGTTTGCAGTTCTCGTGGTTTTGAAGGGCTTGTCTGTAACAGGTAGCGTATGTGCAGTATTTGCACTTATAGACAGATGGCGCTTTCTCCTCTCCAGAGTGTTTGGCCAACATGTGATTGCGAAGCTCATATTTGCGCTTGCAGGCATAAGCGCAAATCTCACACATGAGTGATTTGGCCTGATGTCGTAATTTGTGGCTATTAAGCTGGTCCATGCGGTGACAGCGGTAGGGGCACTGGTCACACTGATACCTAGGAGAGCAGACAGGAAGTTTATAGAATACAGAGCAGAGACATAACTTCAGCACACTTCAATAAACAAAAGTATTTCATACACCATTTCCCTTAATCCAAATAATTACCACATACTATTTCCATGGACAAATGTACATAACTACTTAGAAAACAAAAAGTAAAGAGTGCATCAGTGGATCATCAGTGTTCATTTCCATTCTTCTTTTTTTTTTTTTATAACTGTAAAATGTTTAGTTAAGTTCTAGCACATAAAAGATTAAATGTTTGATATTACGTTTTCAAACCTATCAAAACGAAGAAAGAAACAATAAACATCAATATCCCTGTATCTAAAACACTGCTGAATAAGCAATTATTGACAGCTGAGAACTATGCAGGAGTTCTTCTAAATGTTTTTTAAAAAATTGCACCTTCCTCAGACGCACCTGTCACAGATGGGCAGAGAGTTTTCTCTCAATGTTTACTATAGCATAATATAGCCTTAAACCGCTGGCTTATTTTATTCTGAGTAACCAACACTTGTATGAGAAAATACTGAAGTATCTACCTGAGGTCTCCAGCATGTTTCCTCATATGGACATTCAGATAGTGTTTCCATTTAGTGATGTATCCACATTCGGCGCACATGAAGTTCTTGTCGTCGGAGTGAGTGAGCATATGTTTAGAGAGGTAGGACTCGTCTCGGCATCTGAAGTCACACAGGCTACACTTGTGGGGCTTCTCCCCTATCACAGAGAGAAAAAGAATAAATCTGGAGACGTCGTGCCAAAAGCCGTAGAGCTACCCAAACAACAAGCGTATAAAGTGAAAATACTGGAAGGTGAGAATCAGATGACATTAAAACTCACCACTGTGCATCAGCATGTGTCGTGTCAGGCCCCGTTTGTGCGCGGTCACGTAGCTGCACTGAGCGCAGCTATGGATCTTCTCGTTGGCGTGCAGATGTCCGACGTGCTGCTCGAACTCCACGGGGTTGAATGTGACGAAGGAGCAAAAGTCACAAGAAAGCTGCTCATTTCCTGGGTGACCGTGCCGCTGGTGCTGGAGGAAGACAGTCTTATTGGAACACGAGAAGTCACACTGCGAGCAGTGGTAGGCGAGGTGTGTCCGATAATGAGCCTCCATGTCCGTCTCACTTTGGAAGACGGCACAGCAGGCGTGATGGCGACACTCTACAGCCCTGACCCCATGCACCTCAGCACAGTGTCTGAGGAGGTCTTTGTGCAAAGAACTCTGGAAAGAACAACCCTTTTGGAAACAGGCCACTTGCTTGCTGTCTGACATGATGTTGTGCGTCTTCATGTGGGTCTTAAGCGACCTGCTCTGGCGGAAGCTTTGACCACAGGTGGGGCAGGGATAGCTGTGAGCGCTTACGCCATCTTCTGCCTCGTCAGCATGCACGCTGGCAAGGTGCCGTCGGATTGCGTTCCGCTCCACGGCAGAATATTCACACAAGTGGCACTGGTGGACCTTCTCCCCCGCCTCACGGAGTCGATGTATGCGTAGCTTGCTCTTGCTGGTGAAGTAACGCTTGCAGGTGGGACACTGGAGGCTGGGGTCAGGAAAATGCAAATGCAGGTGCTCCTGCAGGTGGGAGCGCATCTTGAAGCAGCGGCGACACTTGGGGCAGGTGTGGGTGCGATAGGTGCGCTCTGATCCCTCCGCTAGGTACTCTGATGGACAAGGACATACGGAATTCATTTGGAACATGGTGGCAAAGTTTGGCTGATAAAAGCAAGTGCGAACCAAAAAACCAAAGTTGAGGGCTGGACAGCTGAAACTCACTATAAAGCTCCGTGAAGCCGCGGGGAGCTGCAGATCAGACTGATAGCTCTCTGTAGGCACATCACTACGACCAGCCCCTTTCACACCATTTTCACAGCGTCATGAACGCATTGACTACAGCTGCTTTACATAGACACAATTTATAGCCAGAGTCATGGGGACAATTACTGAAAGAAACTACATTACTGAAAGGCGCATTAAATCAAGCATGCAGCCATGCGATCTCCATGGGCAGTAATTCATAGATTGGCTCGTAGTTCATCTCATTTCTGTCAGGCTGTATTTGCCTCTGGACTTTGTGGTTTGGAGTGATTAATCACCTATCACTGGCAGCTTGATGTTTTAATATCACTGGAACAACTCAAGTTTCTGTCCCTGTATAGTCTGTGCTGTACCGTTTTATACAACCTTGACAACTACTCACTATAACCTACTAAGCAGATGGGTGTACGTACCTTTGGATGGCGGTGGTGCAGCATCCACTGCTGAAGGTTTGTCTCTTTCCACCGTCTTTCTCACTCTTTTAATATTGTGTTTTTGCCTCTTGGGTTGTTCCCCGTTGCTGTCTTCTGGTGATGATGCATGAGCTGGGTTAGATATCAGTTTTCTTTTTGGCCTGCCGAACACTTGAGACGGGGGGCTTCCTTTCGTGGATACAGTTGTGGCTGCAGTCTCGTTCCCTGTGAACAGATGTTCAGAAAGTTAATGTGAAATCTGCTTCTTAATGACAGAGCAATAGAGCTACGGCCAACACAATCCTGCCAGTGCTCATTTTTTTGTAAAACCAAGCAGAGGTTTAATGGAAAGGACAAAAATGTTTGCATTTCTGTTACATAACACAAATTCTTTAAAGTGTTTACCTTGAGCATAAGGTGGTAGATGCTCCAAGAGGTGGTCGCTCAGGTCTTTTGCGTTTTGAGTGATAAACTGACACTGAAAGCAGCCGAAGGGCATGTGGCCCCGCGAGTGTCTCTCCATCTCCCCCTGTGTGAGGAATGACACTTTGCAAGACTTGAGGGTGCAAGGAATAAGAGTAAGGCCATGTGCAGACACCAAGTGTGCTTGATATTCCTGACGGTCTGTGCTGCTGAACTGGCAGCCTCCTTGCTCAGTGCAGGGGATTTGGCCTTCAGGGTCATGTTGTCCACAGTGGCGGAGTTTAAAGTGGCGTTTCAGGACACCTGGCTTGGAAAAAAGCTCACTGCATTGAGAGCACTTGTAGTTCCCCAACTGTGCTTTGCTAGATGGAGTGGTTAGCCTTTCTGAACAGGGGTGTGAGGTAAACAAACCACTGTCTGAGACACTCTGTCCACATTTTTCAAATCCATGAGGTTCGACAGTCTCCATTGTGTCTGAAAGAACAGAGTTACAATTGAACAGATTCAAAAATGGGATGACAAACATTTGTAACGCACGTTTAAAAAAATAAAATAAATCAATTTAATAATATTCTGAGTTCACATGTGCATATAATCTATTATACAGTAAACCCTATTATTCACATAACTGTTAGCCGTTAGTGGCATGATATATTACCAATTTTAACCAAATCTTTATCTATTCAGCGCCATAAGTGCAAACATGGTGGCTCTGTGAGGATTTAATAATGCACTGCAGCCACATTAATAATGGCTTGTAATAATATACATAATACTAATACCTAACACAATCACAAGTACGGCATTACCATATTTTCATAGGGACTATTTCTTCTGTAGAAAGTAGTTCCAATGAAAACTGTAGACATGTGTTCACTGCCTCTGTTTCTAGAAGGAGATATTCCTGTTGAACTTTCTATTTAATTCCACCATTCACCGCCCATTGTACTCGTAAAATCAGAAACCAGATAAGCGATTACATTTTCAATTTTCTTTTTAAAATGTATTTATTTATTGGTAATTCGACCCTTTATATTATTCAGGAGGGTTAAAGTTGACACCCGTGTAGCTCTCCTAAGTCCCAAAAGAAAAGAATTCAACATTTAAAAAAAGAAATGTTTGAATTGATGGTTCACGAAACACGACAATATGTGTCCATGCGGTAAACTAGACATATCTGTGCACTGAGGCAACCACAGCATCTACAGTAACTTATAAGCGTAGTACTATACATTAGTTTTACATTATTAGGTCTACTGCGAGTTTACGGCTTTTACCTTGTTTTGCTTGCAGTACAAACTGAATTCCAACCTACTGCCTGAGATTCCGCGGTCCATTCTATCTGAAAAACACAACATCAACCATTATCAGTTGAACAGCGTCCAGCTCCTACAATCCATCTTCACTGCGTGTCGGTTAGACGGCTTTCATAATTAACACTGAGTGACAGTAGCCGAAGTTTCACTTACTTTTTCAATTTGTTTTCATGATAATATATACTGGTATATCAATACGCCAACAACATCGCTGTTAACGTTAGCTAAGCTATCGTTTGTTAGCTTTTTGTGATTTTGATGGCAAACTGCTCAAATCTCAGTTCCTGCGAGCAACTCATTTCGCCGTTGCGGTCCTGTGAAGGCTACAGTAAAATGTATAAACTATTTTATCCGCCAACATATTCATCTGAGATATTCATCGTAGCTTGCGAACAAAAATGATGTTAAGATAACACTAGCAGGGATGAGGAACCAATGTCTGAGTGCACACGAACAGTCGGAATGATATTTGTCGAACACAGGATGTGTAGTAGAGGTCGCTGCCACTATTGCGCTCCATCCATACTTTGTAGCTACGCATGGGGAGTTCAGTTGGCTCAACAGTGCTGTTTAAACCGGGAACGATAGCCTCCAAGACAGCGGTATGAGATGGAGACAGAGAAGGCATGCCAGCTCGATATTAGCTCATTTTAACATGACTGGACGGTTCATTAGAAACTAGCACCAACTGTTATTTCAAGATTCCCATTTTGGCAGCAGGTCTTCAGCTACTGACAGATAAATCATACTAACAGTATAGTCCGGACTGTCACACAGATCAGATGAGTTTGCACTTTGCCTGCAGGTCTGTGCTCCTACAGAGTGTTCAAACTACTATATAGATATACTATACTGATACCCCTGGGGCTGTGCAGATTTCAGCAACATGCCCCTGTCAGACTTTCTGGACGGCCTGAAGGACAACCCATACTTTGGGGCTGGGTTTGGACTGGTTGGGATTGGGACAGCGATGGCAGTGGCCAGGAAAGGGGCCCAGTTCGGAATGATCTTCTTCCGCAGGAACTATATGATCACTCTGGAGGTGCCCAGCAGGGATAAGAGCTACCACTGGCTGCTGAGCTGGATCACCAAGCACGCCAGGCACACTCAGCACCTGAGCGTGGAGACCTCCTACCTGGCACATGAGAGTGGACGGGTTCACACGCAGTTTGACTTCCACCCAAGCCCTGGGAACCACATCATCTGGTCAGAAGAGTTCTCTAAATATCATTTTTTTAAAAAAATCTACATTATACATAAACCCTGAGAGGCAAAGGAGAAAATGTTCTATGTCTGATTTAAATTGTTTTGTTTTTCTCTCCTGTGTTTATGACTTAGGAATTGGATAAAAAAAAAAAAAATAGTTTTGCCAGTGTAAAAAGTTCCTTAAACAATATTTTTCACCTGTGAAACCAGTTTTTAAGTGTTTGTTGTTGTAATATTAATTTCAGCCACAAGAGGCTGAAGTGCCCCACTACCCCACATTCTAAAGGAGTAACAGCATTCATGTTTTCTTTTAATGTCTCCATGCACTCTAAACACAAGGTACATATATTCTGTGTTAGCAAGTTATGTAAGATAAATGTCTTGTCTTTCTTTTGGCTAGAAGTGTATTTGTAGTTGCGCTAATCTGCCGTTGGAGAAACCATGAATGCTTTTTGTCCTTTTTGGGATTCAGCCTCTTGTGGCCGAAATGACTATTACAACAAAATGATCACTTCAGCATGGTACTGGACTTAAACTGATGGCCCGTTTTTTTAAAGCTTTGCATCATTTTGTATGTGATACAGAGTTAATACCTACATTTATTAATCTGCTTGACAAATACTATCTGTCAACAGCACATCCTCTGACTGACGCTGTCATGTTTTGTGGTCTGCAGGTACGGGCGGAAGTGGATCAGGGTGGAGAGGACCAGAGAGAAGCAGATGGTGGATCTGCACACTGGAACCCCGTGGGAGTCTGTAACCTTCACTGCTTTAGGCAGAGACAGACAAATTTTCTTTAATATCTTACAAGAAGGTAAAAATTTACGCAGGCCTGCAGTGTATACCTGACACGCACCCATATGAGAGCTGCAATATGCTCGATTTGTGGCATCTCTGGACCATTTACAGGCCATTTAGTGCAGTTGTCTATCATGTTTTGCAGCAAGAGAATTGGCCCTGAAACAGGAAGAGGGACGGACAGTGATGTACACAGCCATGGGCGCCGAGTGGAGGCCCTTTGGGTTTCCACGGCGGCGCAGACCCCTCCCCTCTGTGGTCCTGGAGGCGGGCGTAGCCGAAAAGATCGTAGATGATGTGAAGGAGTTCATCGGAAACCCCAAGTGGTACACAGACAGAGGTAATACATCCATTCAGTGCATACGGAAGTCGTGTTTGAGTGTTTTATTTTCATATTACCTGGTTATATAGTTCATGTTTTTGTATCCTGATCATTAATGTTGTGTCTATAAAGTCCTTCTTGTTGGCACATTCACTGACACGTTGACATCGATTATTTGAGAGTTAACAGGGTCTTGTGCGAGTAGTTTCCTACATGCACTTGAATGCATCGACTCAGCAGAATTTTCCAAGCAGTTCCTGCTCACAGCTACTCAAAAACATACCTTAAACAAAAAATTAAACACAGAAAATAAAAATCTGCCATCTGATTTTCATGAATATGCCTAAAATATGGTAGCAGTGATGTAACAGGTAAAAAAAAATAATTCTGTATGACAATATTTTATTTTGTCTATGCAGGCATCCCCTACAGAAGAGGATATCTGCTGTATGGCCCCCCGGGGTGTGGAAAAAGCAGCTTTATGTGAGTGTGCTTTGTATTGTAATCCTTCCCTGTCCTGTTTAGAGTCTGTGCATGTGTTTCGAGTGCTTTGGTGCAATTTCACCTACCTCTTTGTGGCTTGTCATATTCCAGCACGGCCCTGGCAGGCGAGCTGGGCTACAGCATCTGTCTGATGAGCCTGAGTGACCGAAGCCTTTCAGATGACCGTCTGAACCACCTGCTGAGTGTTGCGCCGCAGCAAAGCATCATACTGTTGGAGGATGTAGATGCAGCCTTTGTCAGCCGAGACCTGCTTGCCACAGAGAGTAAGTAGCAGGGAAGTATGTATGTCAGTGCTGCTGAAGTGGAGACTTCTGGTTCAGAGTCTGAGGGAGAAAAGACTCATTTTGAGAAAACGACCCTGAAAGAAAAGCAGTGTAAAATGTCTTTCGAGAGACACTACAGGGGAATTGGATAAAAAAAAAAATGAACTAATAGATATCAACATGAAACTTCCACAGTTGATTACTGACATTAAGACCATTACTTTTTGTATTACAAGTTTTCAGAAATGCTATGTTTAAATATGCAAATGAGGAATGATGTAATGCTAACTCTTAGTAACTTTAGGAGAAATACAAAAGTTAGTCAAATAAACAATTACATTTGTATTTTGGATGTTTTCTTTACAAAAACTCTAATGGAGGCATAATAGCCCAAACTCTCAAAATTAAGCAGTGCATGAAAAAAAACATGTTTTTGCCTGTAGTTGTCTCGCCTTACCTCAAAGATTTGAGTTTTCTTTCTTGTATCAACTTATATTTTGAGTGTAGAAGAGGTAAAATGAACCACTGATTTAGAATTACTTTTATACTGTTTATGTTTCATTCTCTTTGAGGGTGACTTTCAAATCCGTTTTGTCTTTTGTCTCGCAGACCCTCTGGCCTACCAGGGAATGGGAAGACTGACCTTCAGCGGCCTGCTTAATTCTCTGGACGGAGTGGCTTCATCTGAGGCCAGAATAGTTTTTATGACCACCAACTTCATTGACAGGTACTGTTGGAATAGAATTGGTAAACCCAGTACATAGGGAACGTGTTCTTGTCCAAGCAAAACGAAACAACGAGGAGAACATCTTCCACTTCGCCAGAAATTGAGAGCATATTTCAAATCAAATAGCAGAGAAATTAACTTCTGTATTCCGCAAGTATATCCTTAAGTTTGTTCATGTTGCCGATCTTAGTGACCATGATGTTTAAGAAAAATTAAGACAAGACCTCTACAAAGGCCCCTCAACAACATCCCATGGCTGCAACAATGAATTAAATGAATATGTGTAACGTGAAAGATGTAACTTGTATGTGAACGCTAAAGTTACTCTGTGCCTGCTGGATGTATAAACAAGCAACAGTTTGCTAACGCATTGCCATAACAGCTTTACAAGGTGAAAAAATGTCAACGTTGTGTTTTTTTTGTTTTTTTTTTGTAATTGTTATGCTGCCCCCTAGTGGCAAAACATATATAGTAATGCAGCTTTAAAATATTGAAACTATCATTTAAAACTATAATTATTACATAGTTACATTAAAACCTTTGAAAATGGGCAGAACAACCTACGTTGTAGCTACCTAAATGTGCACTTTGACATCTCACTGGTGAGTTGACATACTGTACGTTTAGGAGTATTCTCAGTGACATTAACTGCCAGCCTTGCTTGTAATCTCTGCCCACAGGTTAGACCCAGCACTGATCCGACCCGGCCGCGTTGATCTGAAGCAGTACATCGGGAATTGCACGCACTCGCAGCTCGCACAGATGTTCTGGCGGTTTTACCCTGACGAGCCTGCCTCTGAAGGGGAGCGGTTTGCTCAGTGTGCGTCGGCCTTCCACCCGGAGATCAGCGCTGCTCAGGTGCAAGGACACTTTCTGCTGCACAAAATGGACCCCGCAGGATCTATAGACAATGTTGCCCAAATGAAATAATGACAGGACTGCAAGGTGTCTGGAGACTGATTACTGAATAAAGACAAACGTGAGAAAAAAATGTTTTCACATTTCCAGTTTATGGTATTAATGAGACAAAGGGCATCGATCCATCATAGGCTATATATGCAGTATATGATTGACCAAATACATTACTGTTCAGTGCATTACATCATGTAAAAGGCACACACTCCACATCTTGGATGATCATTAAGTGCCCTCCAGCTTCTCTATGGGCAGCAGTAAAGTTTAGAGAACTTTATTCATCCTGAAAAAAAATGCTTTGAAAACGCAAGGTGTGTGTCGACGTAAATCTCTTCTCATCTTCAACCTGCAGCCAGCAGATCAGGACTCTTTGTCCTCGTGCCTGGTTTAAAGGCACAGTCCGTAATCCACATGTAAACATAAGCACTCAACACAAGACAAGGTCCTGCTATGGGTCCCAAATTGATAGGCAGGTCTTTATTGCACAGGCTAATTTGTGGCAACTGAGGTCAATCTAAGGTGCTCCTGTTTCCTGATGCTGTTCATGGTTGTGTGGTCAGTAAACAAAAGTGAGACGACGGCTTATTTTTCATCATTATTTAAATGATATAGTCAAATATTTCAACTGGCTACATCTCTTACTCATTAAAGGACATTTCAACTGCTGTAATGGAAAATTACTGCATTGCGTTATTTCTCTTTTATTATCGCCATTAGGCAAATGGTGCACTGCATCGCTTCACTGCCCTGTTTCTTCTTGCCATCGCCTGGCACTCATTAGTAAAGTGATACTGTGTGAAGGTAAGACCTCAAGATGACCAAGGTATTCCTTGTGGGAGAAAGCAGTCAGCTGTTAAGGACAAAGTAGAGCTATGTTTGCCAGTTTATGTGGGGCTGCCCTACCAGATAATTGACAAACTGATCAAAGCCAGTTCCGGTCTTAACTAGTTGCAGCAGTACTTTTCTCTTACCCCTATTCTTGACCCCTGTGGGTCACCTGAGGTGTATACAGAGGAGACCACACTCCACACACAGCATCATTGCTTGACAGACCTTTGTGCTGTATGCTCTGATCCTTTCTGCAGAAAGCCTTTTGTCTCAATAAAATGCTCAAAGACAAACTTATTGTCTTTTCATCATGCTTTTATCAGGAACACTAACTTATTATTTAGTGGTTTCTTTGATTGGTATCCTATTTAAAAGTTACCATCCTATAAATGAAAGAATACTATTACCATTCATTTTAGTGATATATTATAACTCAGAATGACATAGATAGTTTTGAGAATGGACTTTCAGCTATTGAATAATGCATTGTAGATGTGTGGGTGGACTGGATCTTTATGGCCCTTGATCCTGGTTGATACGTTTCAGTGCTGGAAGGGTTAAACATTGCGTAAGACAGGGCTCCTCCCTGAGTGGCAAGTCCCTTGGATGTAACAGGAGCCTTGTGTATTTTCCATTCTGCTCTCATCATGGCTGCATGGCTGTCCCAAACTCTGATGCGAAGGAATGGCAGCTGGCTGCTGTCTTGCCCCAACTCCGTGGCGCAAGTCTGCTCCAGAGGGTTGGCAAACCCGTCCTCTGCCCCGCAGGCCCTCTCTGCATTCCAAGACAAGCCTCGGTCATTGGAGGACCTCCCACACGCCAGCTTCTTGGAGCTAATCTACAGAATGGTGTTTCAGGGCTTCTACAACCGTTTACATGAGCTACAGGTATGCCAGGCTGCAGTGCCCTGCATGGTTTCTGGACGATACACATTGAGCAATGGTCTATGCGCCACACTGATGCAAGGGGTTTTTAATCTACCTGCATTCCACAAATCCCTGATAAACTGTAATTTAGCTTTGGTTGACCTCCTTGAGAGCCTTCACCTCCAGTTACAATGCATTATGGAAAATGTCAGGCTGGTTGTATTACCTTTGTTCCCATAGTAACCTCCAGATAACACCAGTGAGGCTCAGTTGACTCTCTTAGCAAGGACCACGTTCTGTTTTTACGCAACACAGTGCATTTGATTGATGTGACGGATATTCAAACATTGTTGATTGATTTTAACGTGTCATAGGCCTTTTCTGGAACAGTAGTTTGTTAGGTTTAAACCCCAACACTTGTATTAAAACCTGCACACAAAGAAGACACAGAGAATTGTTTAAGATATACTTGCAAGGAGAGTGATAGGAGACTGCTCAGTTACAATCCTCCAAACCACTCTGAGACAGTCTCCTCTCCACTTGCCTTTTATTATTTTAGGACTGCCCTAGGTAACATGAGATCTCAACTGCTAAGGGAAAGGGTGATAACAAATCAGTTGAGACCGGACTCGTCTTATGACAACATATTATTCATCTCAGGCTATCTGGTGAGAATATACAGCGCTCGCAGGTGCAGCAACAACTGACTCCTCCAGACAGCTCCATTCTCTTGTGCGGTCATGGTCAGGGTCACGTTGTAATAAAGAAACTGTTCTCTGTTCCTGCAAGCACAGAAAAACACACACACACATACACATACTATGCATAGTCTTTCACTAGCTTTCTAAACAGACGGCTACATGGTAAAAAGTAGAATAACTTATATACAATTACTCTAACATTTCCCTCCTGTTTATTCACTTTGCACTATTTCTCAAAGTCGTCTGTTAAATGCTTCTTCTCAGATTTTTAGTTACAGAGTCATGTTATAGCACTGGTGTTACACTCAGAGGTCAGTGTCATCATCGTCTGGATCACTTTAGTCACCTGGATTGGGAAACAAATCTGGAAAATGTAAGGAAACATCATCATCATCATCACTATCCTTTTGAGCGTCACCATTGGGTGTAAGAAGCGTATACATTTCTGATACTTCTGTTTTAACCGATTTTTTGATCGAGATGAATAGCCATATGAATTTGCTGGCCACGATCCAGTGGTGGCAAACACATCTCCCCAATTTCTAGCTTTTTCCCACTTATGTTTAGTTATTTCCTTTTGCCCATCCAGGTACCAGTCATATTTCTTCCAGCTGTCTATGCTATAGCCTCCTACTAGTAAGTTATTTTGAAAGGTGAATACTGCCTGAGTCCGGTTATTTTGGTAACAGAAGTACAGCTCTTTTGTCTTGCTATCGTCATTGTCCATAGTATTACAGGGATCTTTTAAATACCTCCCTTGTATGTTACTATGCCAACCCGTTGCTCTCTTCTGTACATTAAGGTCCTTTTCCCATAACAACAATAATACAACTAATACTGCCCCTATTAGTCCACCTGCCACCACCATTTTTGTGTGTGTAGGAGTGAGCATCCTGCCTGTAGGCCTGAACCCCTCCTAGCGCTCCCAGAGTTGTGGACAATCTTCACTGAGTTTGAGACGACTGCAAACTATAATTGCAGCCCCCTTTGTAATCAGACTTCCTCTAGAAGCTAGTTGAGGAGTTGCAGTATTACAGCAGATACCACAATGCTATTGTTATGACACCGATGGTGACGGTTACGGCATAGGTTATGATCAAGAAAGTTATTTTAGTCATACTTAATCACTTTCTTACAGTGTGTCAAATGGACCCATGTGTTTCATTCTGCAATCTTTATCGCTGTACCTGTGGTTAGTAATACCTGATAGGGCCCTTCCCACTTAGGTGAATGCCAGTGTTTCTTTCTTATGCTTTTTATCAGGACCCAATCTCCTGGTTCAACTAATTGGTTTTCCTGTGGAGACACAAAAGTTGTTTCGTCGTCATTAGTTTGGTTTGTTAGCTGTTTTTGTTGTTGTATCATTCTCCTCATATAGTCAGCTAGTGTACTTTCATCATCTGTTTCCCATAGATTTTTGAAGAATGGTAACCTGTATGGTCTTCCAAATAGGACTTCATACGGTGTTAAACCATTTGTGCTAGTTATGTTAATGTATAACTTCACTAGTTCTAGGCATTTAGTCCATGGTCTTTTAGTTTCCTCCATACACTTCCTAAGTCTGTTTTTTATTGTTCCGTTCATTCTTTCCACTAACCCTGCGCTTTGTGGGTGATAGGCACAGTGATGTTTTAGGTTTATATGGAATGCTTGACCTATTTTAGTTATTGTTTGGTTTACAAAATGTGAACCATTATCACTATAGATTTTTTCTGGAATCCCATAGCGTGGGATTATGTCTCTACACAGAGCTTTAGCTACTGTCAATGCATCTGGATGCTTTGTAGGGAACAGCTCTATCCATTTAGAAAATGAATCTATTATCACTAAACAAAACCTTTTTCCTTCACTATTGTTTAGTTCTATAAAGTCCATATGTATGTGTTGGAACGGGTAATCTGGTTTTGGAAACTGTCCTCTTTTAGGCCTGAGATTACCCTGAGCATTATGTTTTGCACATACCAGACATGCTCTACAAAAATTTTTTGAATAAGAATTAAAGCCATAGGTTGTGTATATCTGGTTTATCAACCCCACCATCCCTCCTGTTGAGACATGCGTTTTACCATGGCTCAATATTGCTGCCCATTTGTATAGGCTTTTAGGTAGGATTGGTTTATTTTCAGGTCATGTATGGATTCCATTTATTAATTGTGCCCCTTTTTTCTTCCAGAGTTCTTGTTCAGGTTTAGGTGATTGTTGTTGCATTTCTTGTAGTATTTTGTCATTTAGGCCAGCGTCTGTTAAACTTAAAACTTTTATTTCTCCTTGTGCAGCTTGCTTTGCTATTTTGTCTGCGAAGGCGTTGCCCTTTGAAACTGGATTAGTTTCTGGTGTGTGGGCAGCACATTTGCATATAGCTAATTGTTTTGGCAGCTGCACTGCTTCTAATAGTTCTGTTAACAGTTTTGCATGTGTGACTGGCTTTCCTGTTGCTGTTATCATGCCTCTGTTTTTCCAATGCTGTGCAAACGTATGAGTTGTTGCGTATGCATACTGACTGTCTGTATAGATTGTTGCTATTTTATCTGTCATAAGTTTGCATGCTTCTGTCAGTGCCACTAACTCTGCAGCTTGTGCTGAAAAATGTTGAGGCAATGCTTCTGCTTTTAGAACTTTATCGTGTGTTACTACAGCATAGCCTGTTTGAGTTTTTCCCATGTCATCTTTTCTTGATGAACCGTCTACAAACAATGTTATTCCTTTTTCTAATGGTGTGTCTTTTAAATCTGCTCTACTTTTTGCTGTCTGTTCTGCTAATGCTTCACAATCATGAGTTTCTCCTTCATCCTCTGTGGGGACCAGCGTTGCTGGGTTTAATACTGTGCACCGTTCTATTTTTAGATGCGGCTGCGACAGTAGGATTGACATGCAAGATAAATGTCTTGCCGGTGACAGAAAACTCATTTTTGTTTGCAAAAGCAGAGCTGACACCGCATGAGGAACTTTAAGTACTAGTGGGTGAAACAATACTATGTCTGCACTTGAAGTAACAGCTAATGATGCAGCTATTACAGCTCTTACACAATGTGGTAGTGCACATGCCACAGCATTCATTTTAGTTGAATAGTAAGCTACAGGTCTAAGTTTGTCACCATGCATTTGGGTTAGAACTGAGGTCATAAAATGTCGCTTGCAGTCTACTATCTGTACAAACTCTTTTTTGTAATCTGGTAGCGCCAGTGTGCAGCTGCTTACCATAGCCTGTTTTAGCATACAAAATGCTTCTTCTGCTTCAGGCGTCCATTTTAGATTATCAGACATTTTCAGCTCTTCCTTATACATGAGAGACTGTAATGGTGCTGTTATCTCTGCATAATTAGGCACCCAACTCCTACAGTAATTTGTCAGTCCTAAGAAGGACATCATTTGCTTCTTCGTGAATGGTTTGGGCGCTTGTAGTATAGCTGTTTTCCTTTCTTCTAATAAAGTTCTTCCTCCTGCACTTAGTTGGTGACCTAAATATTTGACCTTTTCTTGGCAGAACTGCAGTTTATTTTTGCTCACTTTGTGGCCTTCTTTAGCTAAATGTTTTAGCAATGCTATCGTGTCTATTTCACATCCTTCTTTTGTCTCTGATGCTACTAATATATCATCCACATATGTTAGTATTTGACTCCCTTTTGAGGGTTCAAAAGTGGACAAACTTGATGCCATCACTTGAGAATAAATTGTTGGACTTTCGCAATATCCTTGAGGTAACCTAGTGTAGGTATACCTGTTTCCTTTAAATGTAAATGCAAACCAGAATTGGCTGTCTTTGTGCACTGGTACTGAGAAGAATGCGTTGCTTATGTCCACTACTGTAAAGTATTTAGCTTTTGGGTCTAATGAGTTTAGTAACGTGTGTGGATCTGCCACACATGGTGATCTTTGGATTACTGCATTATTTACTGCTATTAAATCCTGGATCATTCTCCATCCTGTTGATGGAGGTGCTTTCTTTACAGGGAATATTGGTGTATTCACTGGAGACTCAGCACATTCTATCAGTACTCCTGCTTTCTTTAAATCTTCTATTACTGGTATTATTATATAGATATAATCTTCTATTACTTCTATTATTATATCCCTTCCATTGCATCTGGTTTTAAAGGATATTGTTTTATTCTAGGTCGATGTTCTGTTTTAGGCCTTATTATGACAGGTGGTGCCCCTTTTATTAGTCCTACATCTGTGGGTCCCTGGGACCATAGTTTTTGAGGTACTTGTTTTAGCAACTCTTTCTGTTCTTTTGAGAATAGAATTTGTCATTGTTGTTTTTCTGCGAGATGCACTCCTGCTGTCACTGTCACTGTCCAGAATAATGCTTTTTTAGTCCATCCTGTGGTTGCACTGGTCCAAGTGTTTACACTCGTAGCTACCCAGTCAGTTACTCTTCCTGCTCTTTCCACTATTTTTCCCAAATCTTTCCACTCTGTGGTTTTACTCTTACACAGTGAAATGTGAGGTATGCTGTGGTATTGCCTGAACCATGGTTTAACTAAGTTTGGCAAAGTAACTGCAGCTACTGAGTTACTGTCAACGTCAGAGTACACATACGTCACTGTTATTGTGGTGGGGGTGACTCTGTCAAGCTGTTCTTTATACTTAGGATCGGGATTTCACTAGCTTTCTAAACAGACGGCTACATGGTAAAAAGTAGAATAACTTATATACAATTACTCTAACATAGTTTAAGCTGTTTTATTTGTTCTTCTTACCTCATGCATTGTGAGGTTTCTCTGTCTCATCTTTCTTCCACTCACTTTGCCTACCATCAGATGTATAACAAGCAGCGCTATGGGCCCATATACAGAGATGGACAAAAGGCAGTGTCAATTAACACTCCGAAGCTGCTGGAGGAAGTGCTGAGGAACGATGAGAAGTTCCCCTGCCGAGGAGAGATGTCCACGTGGAAAGAGTATCGTGACATGAGAGGATTCGGCTATGGGCCTTTCACAGAGTGAGACTGCAAAATACTGTATAATGTGCTCAGCAACCTTGTAAAACTCGAAAAACTTACATAAGGACTTTCCAGGGCAAAGTCCTGTCATACGAGAGAGAAGGATTGATTGTGACATGCTAGTCTTGAAGAGACTGCTCTCAGGCTGGAAGGTTGATGTTTGAATCCCTAACAGTCTTTCCCTCTTGGCTGGGGCTTAAGTCCATAGGATACGTCAGTGCTTCTCAAACCTTCTCTGTCATTCCCCATCTTGAGGAAGAACATTTTTTACACCACCGAGACCATGAAGTGATTATGAACATGCAAGTGAACATTTCAGTCAAACCATTGCAATTGTAAGACGATTTGTTTAGTGTTACGCAGTGAAAAAGATTCCGACTTCCAAACGACTTTTCTCCACGGTTACGTATCTTTGTCCAGAATTGCAAACTCCAGCTTTAAAATCTTTGTTTTTGAAAAACATGTATATTGATATATCTTTTTTTTCCTCTTCAAAATGACAGCATTGACCGGGCCACAGAGGAAACATGCCTTTACTTAAGCTTTAGAACTGGTTAGTTACACTTTTCTTTTGACATTTGGCTTCTTTCCCATATCGAACCACCATAAACATTAATAGAAAAATCACTTTTTCCGATGAACATATTCCACCGGATATCATTTGTCCTCTTTAATAATTACTCATCATAACTGCTGTGGTGAGTAATCAAGTGAGGGGTAGGGCTAAAGCTATTGAGCCCTCTCTCAGTCAGTAACACACAGTTATCTGCAGTATTTTCATGTTTGTGCCTGTTACCCTGGTTGCACTTCTACATTATTTCTGCTAGTGTCTGCACATAGTCGTTTCCCTCTCCAAGACATTCAGACTGAGAAATAAGTCATTTTTCAACCACAGGTATAAATAATCAAATTAATGACGGTTAAAGTCATGGCTCAACCGGGACGAGTGAAATACAGCACAGCCATTGTTAATGTTATCAGCTGTTGTTTCATTGTTCCTCAGTTGAGTGTCGCTTTATCGGTGCTTACACCTCACATGGCCTGACACCAGCAGGAGGAAACGATATAACATGTCAGAAAGCAGTCCCCTCAAACATTTGATCTGATATAAATGTATTTAAATTTTTACAGATTTTTCTTTTCTTTTGTATTTTACTTTAAGAATGACCGAGAACAAAAATGCGAAACATTTATTGGAGGCAATGTGCCCTAGGTGTGGACAGCAAGAAATGAGCTATAAGTCATTGGTTAGCGTACAACTAATCTCTGATTTCTGTGTTTTGATTGCCACAAATAATCAATTTTTTTTGTATTTCTGTTCCCAGGGAGGGGGAGAAGTGGTACAACCTGAGGGTGATACTGAACAAGCGCATGCTGCATCCGAAGGACTCTGCACAGTATGGGGATGTTATCAATGACGTGGTTACAGACTTCATCAAGAGGATCCACTACCTGCGTCAGTGCAGCACAAAAGAAGATTTGGTGCCCGATGTGGCCAATGAGCTCTATCGTTTCTCACTAGAGGGTATGTAGAAAACTTGAAAGATGTACACTCAGGTAATGATGTCTGCTCAATCAAGTTAATGGTTAAACCTGACATTCATCCACAGTCATGTGGGGCCCTGGATTGTAATGAAAGTGTAATTGCTGGAACCGCTTGTAACATACATTGTCCCAAAGCGTATGACACGGGAGGAAACATGAAATATCTTCAGAGATATGGTGGAAGGAAATATTGCCCTTCCAGTGTCAACCCAGTTGTCCCCATTGTCCCCACAATCAAACAAATTTTTTTGTTTTGATGAATTAAATATGCCAATAATACGATTGCATTTTGGCATTTTTTTGTTACTTAGGAGAGCAATTTTGCAAACAGGTTTTTTTCTTATCCTAAATCTCAACCTTTGCCACGCAGGTATTGCCTCCATACTGTTTGAGACAAGGCTTGGGTGTCTGGAAAAGGAAATCCCTGTTGGTACACAAGAATTCATCCAAGCCATAGCCCAGATGTTTTACAACAACATGGCTGCTTTTTTGATGCCCAAGTGGAGCCGCAGTCTACTACCCTACTGGGGGCGCTACATCAAAGGCTGGGAGGGCATCTTCAGCTTTGGTGAGTTGCAAAAGACGGAAACACAGCGAAGTGACAGCTGAGGTGTTAGTTAGGTTGTGCTTTTAACCTCACAGTGATTTGACTGTCTTTGTTATGGATCTGCTACTACCGTTAAAACTGCAGCACTAAAAGTACTCCCACTAATATGTTGTTCTACATTTATGACTCATAACAGGACCCATATGTGTCTTGCGCTTTTATAAGCAAAGTCAAAGTGTACTATGAAATAAAGTGTGACCAAACTGTGGACATAATGCACTAATGTGTGTGTGTGTGTGTGTGTGTGGCCCAACCTGCCCACTGGCCTTGACAGCGCTTCACAACTGTGTTTTAGCGTTTTCACCTAGACGGAGATTTTCTTTTAAAACAGTGCTTGTGTGGACAGGATTCTTTTTTTTGAGAACAAAAGAAGAAAAAAAACTTTTTACAAAAGTACTTGTGTACATGTGACAAAAATGGATTGAAAGTGGTACTCTGAAGCCTATGCACTATAGGCTTCAGAGTACCACTTTCAATCCATTTTTGTCAAAAAAAAAGGTCTTAACAAAAAAAGCAAAGTAAAGCTCAGACTATGCTTGTTGCTACCGACAACTAGGATCACGCAAAGTGAAAGCAGCTTCACAGACCTTTGAACTCTCTGACCACCAAACAATCCCGTACCAGAAGGTCTAACAGGCTGATGTGTGTGTTCATATCTCGCTGTGTCAGTAATGTAATCTCCTGGAGATAAATGCATGTTCACGTTTTCTCTGCATCCACTGAATAAGAATGCTCAAATTCTCACAGCCGATCCTCTGAGTAAGAATTTTACAGACTCAATTGCCTCAGCTGGAGACTCAAAATCCTGCTTAAGCTCAGCGGGTAGCCTGAGCCTTTAGTCGTTAGCGCCTACATGGACGATTACATTATAGGCAGTTGGGTGGATTCTGTTATATAGGGACAAGTAACGCAGCATAAACTAAGGCCTTTTATTGGAGGGTTGATTGCCTGCCCACAGACCAAACGATTTACTTCCATGGCATTTATGCAAGTACTGATTCAATTAATCGGATTGTTAACTACTTAACCGTTTTCTTTAAATGACGTGTGCACGTGTGTGCTTTTCTGGACTGTAAAACAAATCCAACAGTAGTTTCCCCTGTCCTGCAACACTGTGGGGAAATAAAATGAAATTAACGTTTTAATAATTTAATTCCTCTTTTGGGGCCAAAACTATTTCAAAATGTAAATAATACATTTTGTGTCTGTTTTTTTTTATTTTTTATTAGAATTATTTTTTTTTTATCTTTGGTAAAATAGCCATTAATGATGAAAAGAAGACAACATCAATATAACAGCTGATTTCAAAGTTTTGAACTGTAGTATACACTTTCTTGCCGTGAGTTGAGAACACTCTTTGTACGGTTAATATGCCACTGCTGTAACTCTGGCTGGCACAGAACAGACAGGAACCCCAGAACCTACCTGCTGGGTTTAGCTTCATTTTTACCCTCTATAGAGGCTTACATTTTTCGATGAGAAATTGCAAAAGCATGTTTCCCAAAATGTCAAACTACTCACCTTTTATTGTAGCTTTGAATGAGACACACCTATCCATTTCTGCATTTATTTTAGGTAAAAAGTTGATTGACCAGAAGTTGGAGGTCATTCAGCAGCGTGTGGACAGTAACCAGGATGTGGAGGGCGAATACCTCACATACCTTCTCTCAAACACTCAGATGGACACTAAAGATGTTTATGGCAGCGTCACTGAACTTCTTTTAGCTGGGGTGGACACGGTGAATATGATACTCTACCCTCTCACTACAGTCTTGTAAACTGCACTTCATGTGTCATTTCCATAGTAAGCTGTAGAATAAGGTGAAAACGGCTCAAGAAATTGCCCACGAAAAACCTTTTCACCTTAGCCAATATTGACATCATTCTGAATACATCTCATGCTATTCCTGGTTTATCAAAAATGGCATTCTACTTAATGACGTTTTTCTTTGCTGTAAAGACCTCTAATACCCTCACATGGACTTTGCACCTGCTGTCCAAAAACCCTCAAACCCAGGACCGACTTTACGAAGAAGTGTCCACATTCGTGCCAACTGACCGGATCCCCTCTGCTCTGGAGGTCACTCGGATGCCGTATTTAAAGGCTGTTATCAGGGAAGCACTGAGGTGAGTCTGATTGGAGAGGTTATGGTATTATGATGGCTGGTGTTTAATCTCTAAAAATTTTTTAAAATGTTGGTATCGGAAGCATTTTGCTTCTCGTCTGTAGTCTTTTGTAGTCCGAGTAGTATTCACCGATCATGTGTGAGCAGGCTTTAGTTGCATGCACGTAAACTGTCCCTATAGAGGGCAATAGGGGCAAAACGCTTTGGCCGTAGTGCATTCCCAGAACCCATCGGCTATCTTCTGACGAAGATGTAGCTTTTTATTAGCAGGCCCATGTTGATGGGTTCTAAGATTGGCTGGTGTTCAACCTCCACAGAGGCCATCAGCGATGTAAAAACCTGATGCCGGGAAGGTGATATAGATTTAAGGGTCCGCTTTATTCTGCATCATAATATTTCACACATTGTCTGTTTACATTCTTACTTCTCCTTCAGCAACAGTAACCAGCCTGAACCAAATTGAAACCAAAAGTATTGATTCTTGTTTTTGCAGGATGTACCCTGTGGTTCCTATGAACGCAAGGATCATTGCAGAAAAGAGTGTTACTATTGGTGGATATACATTCCCAAAGAAAGTGGGTCTGCTTTTTCTTTCTTTTTTTAACCATTATTACACTTTTTGTAGTTTTCGAGTACTTGTGTCACAACTTTATTAAAGTGCAAAGATCAAAGTTTCAGTATTTTATCTCTTGACTGTTGTTTCTCCAGACCGCTTTCACGTTTTGCCACTATGCCATCAGTCACGACGAGGAGGCCTTCCCTGAGCCGTTCACATTTAAACCGGAGAGATGGCTCCGTGACGGCCGTCAGAGGCCAAACCCCTTTGCCTCTATCCCTTTTGGCTTCGGAGTGAGAGGCTGCGTCGGTCGCCGGATTGCTGAGCTTGAGATGTATCTGGTTCTGTTTCGGGTGAGTGACAAGTGGGGGAAAAAAACCCCCCTTGCAACATGCACGGAATACACATGATCTGATGTAAAGATCCATGCCATCAAACATCAGCGAAACACTCCTTCAAAAGGAGGCATGGATGTTGGAGGAAAGTGGATGAAAGAAAAGGGCTCTTTTAGGGGGACGAAGTCAGGTTCTTAATCGCACAAATGAAAGAGAAATATTTTCATTTTGTCATTTATACAACAATATTATGTTAAAGTCCATGAAAACATCACTCCAAATCTTAAGTAGTAATCTTCAGTAAGTTTTACTACAACATTAAATATTCATGATTAAATAAGCAGCATCCACATTGGTAGAAGACAACGGTGCAGACGTTGGAGAGACGAGTGCTGGTGTTGTGTTGCAGTGCAGAAAGCTTAGCGTAGTGTGATCTAAAAGATTTTTAATGTCATGGCTGAATATTTCGCTGATTTTGACAATGTGTGGATGAGGCCTCACCCTATTCCAGCAACACATTTCTGTGTAATGCAACACATTAGGAGGAGAGTGTGCTGGCACAATGAGTGATAATGAGTCTAATAATAAAATGATTTTAATAGCTCTGTTTTTTTCTTTTTCTTACAGGTAATCAGGCACTTTGAAATCAAACCAGATCTCACGATGGGAGAGTTGAAATGCATCAGCCGCACTGTCCTGATACCAGACCAAGAACTCAGCCTGTACTTTGTGGACAGAGGATGTGAAAATGCAGCTTAATTTGCGTTTGCAAATGAGTTTGAATGCAAATGTTGCATATGAAGGAAAAAAAACTTGTTTATAAGTTTAAGAATGTTTGATGCATTAAGAGAGCAACACAGGTTTTGAACTTTTGCTACAACAAATGCAAGTACATATAAAATGCAAATTTTTTAATTTTTCTTTAAAAATGCTCTATATCATTGGCAAAAAAAAAAAACTGATTATAAAGTTACTTGTCATTCGTGTCATAATCTTAACTTGTAAGTTAACAAGTGTGTCAATGTTCACACAGACAAGAGCCTGCAGGATGCACATCATGCTTTTCTAAGAAAGAGATGAGAAAGAATAAAATAAATAACAATAACAAGTTATTATGAGTGATTACATGGATTTCCCGGGAACTTACTTTTTTTTTGTTGAAAATAGTCTCTGTAGTTCAACAAGGTGGGTGAAGAGTTATCGTCTGAGGTTCATACTTGTAATAAAGAGTAAAATTATATTTTCTAGCAGTATTTTGCTGTTCCCTTCTGGCCTTGTACCTCACTCACTTGATTTAAAATCAATATTTGCACTGCCTTGCAATTTATGGTTTAATAATTATTCATAAGGTAGGCATATATTTAAAAATTAACATAATTTCCAGCCTCATTTCTATTCCTTTTATAGAAAATTCCTGTATGCCTTTGCCGTCATTCTGCATGATAATTAGCCGTTTGCTTCTGTTGGTTGTAGGGAGAGTAAGTATTTGGCTAGCAGTACTTTTACTTACGTACACTATTCAAGTACTTCAAGTAATAAAACGCTTAAAATGTACAGTGTAAAGTCTGTATATTCAAATGTTTTACTATGGTATGGGGGAAAATAAATATTATATGCCATAATGGCAATAAAGCTTGGATTATGTAAGTGTCTTTATATACAACATGAACACAACAAAGTAAAACAAAACTAAACACCCTAATTAAATATAGAATTTAGACAATTGATTAGTACTTCACTGATTACCCAGCAGGGGGCAGCATAATTGCATGTAAAGAACAAAACTTGAACTTCAGCTGAGAAGCGACTGATCTCAGTGCAGTGGTTTGGTGAATCCGCTGGGACTGCAGGTCATCCGGGAGTGCAGGCCACATGTAAACTGTAAAAGAGTTATTTTCTTCCACGCTGTCTGGCACCAACATCATTCAATTGGAGCATATTGGGTTAAAACATTTGTCTCTGCTATTAAACAATCTACCGCTTCTAGTTTGGAGTGACAGCCTGAGCCACCAATCAGAAGGGGAAAAAAAACATATGAAAACACAAAAACATAAAAAAGTGAAGTGTGCGGGCGTGTGCGTGTGTGTGTGTGTGTGTGTGTGAGAGAGAGAGAGAGAGAGAGAGAGAGAGAGAGACCCATGTCAAAGCTCTGCAGGCTACCTGTTAGTCTCCACACTGTCTTCAGTGTCTTCACCTCAGAGTGTCAGTCAGTCAGTGTATGGTGTCTGAAGACACGTGCAGGGGGGTGGGGGGGTGTCTGACAATGCAGTGATGCCGGACCGACTACGCAGATTCGTCGCGTGTTCGAGCGGGATAAAGTCACAATAAAGTCAAGTCACCCAGAGTGAGCGGAGGCGTGACTGAGAGCAACAACAAGGGGACCGAGGGAAGTTTGGTTTGAATGGACGTGTGTGCGCTCTGGGTTTGCTCGGATGGGATGCACGGTGAGCTTCATCTGCTGTGAAGAGGACTTTCTGCAAATGCCTGTTCACCAACATGAGGAGGAGGAGAAGAAGAAGAAGAGGAAGAAGAAAGAGAGCCTGAAAAAGGTGCGTGTAGACGCGAGTGGGTGTCAAAAGCTGACAATAGAGTTTGTGCCGACGGGGCTGCGTGTTTGTGCAGGTTGGACATGTATATTTGCATGTAAAAAGTATAATTTATAATCCGACTGTCTATCTTTATGTGGGGTTTTCAGATAAGAATGTTTGACCTTTGCTTCCACTTGACAAACTCTACTGTATGGAGCTAAATCTGTGCCAAAACTTTGATCATTTGACAAAAAAAATAAAATAAAAATGAAATTGAAAGTTCAAGTTTTGATCTTCAACTTTGAAAAATACATAAATTATTTATTCAAACTAAAAAACAGTGTATGAAATGTTTTTTGAGGTTGAATATTATTTGGATTCGGTTCTGGAATTCTTTGGAAGTTTTTCTTTTCATTTTTCACTTTCATGTATATTTTGATATTTCAGTTCTTGTTTTTTTTCAGTTGCAGATTTGATGTTTTCAGATTTTACAGTTTCAAATCTTATTTTTTCACTTTTCGAATTTTGGCCCTGATCTGATGTGGGCGGTGTGGCTTCAGATGAGAGGGGCGTTGAAATTCGTTCAAATTCTGAAAGTGAAAAAAAAACTGAGATCTGGATCGTAAAACATCAAATCTGCAAAAAAAACAAGAACTCAAATATCAAAATATATATAAAAGTGAAAAATTAAAATAAATAATTTATTCCAGAACTGAATCAAAATAATATTTAACGTGAACATTTTTTTCATACACTTATTTTTAGTTTAAATATACTATTGTATTTTTGAAAGTTCAATTTTACATTTTACATTTACATTTTTTTTTTTCAAATGATCAAAACCTTTGGCCCGGCTTTAGCTCCATAGTACTGAGTCCTCTAAAAGCATGTACACACAGCAATGTTTCTGCCAGTTCACATGGTAGAGCAGAATATGTGGTTGTTACATAAGTAAGAAAAAGCCTGTTCACAACCATCAATCCTGGTATATTGTGTGTCTCTAATACCTGCTTTGACATTAGGCATTCACACTGCTTCTGTGAGTGAATGAGGTAAACCATTCACTGTAATGACTGCCAAGTGCAACTCTGAAAAGTCCAAGTTCAGTCATGCTTGCACTCCAAAACAAAACTACAGGGATTATCAGTAGTGACCCTACCTGTACTGATGTCATGGAAATATTTGTGTCCTCTTACCCTTTGCTGGTGTGTCTGTGTTGGTTTGTTATATTTGTATAAGTTGTTAAATATAATAGTGATTTGCAGGCAGAGGCTCTAATTTCTGCCCCGTGGTCAGTGACCTGCACTGATTTCTTTGTCCATCCCAATACCTCATAATGGGAAATTTAGCCCTTGGCTTGTGTTGATATGAACCCATACTGTACCCATCAGAGTTCATTTTACTCTTATAGGTATAGGCTCTAAGTCTTCCAAGCTATGAAGATAGATTTCAACACGGGTTTGAAAAATAGGCTGCGTGTCTTGAACGTGGCAATAGCGTATTTACTGAATAAATAATCACAAACCAGTCAGTGTGTGCGTACTGTGTGCGGATCAAGTCATTGATTTAGTGAAAGAGAAAGGTGGATGCGTTGACAGCAAACAGCTGTTAAGGAAAGAGGGAGCAGAGCATCTAATCTGCGATCCAGGGCGCACAGCCAGACTTTAGGAACCGATAAGCAGAATCGAAATTTACATGTCTTATTTCCTATCAGATTTTAATGTGTCAACAAGACGGCGTCAGTCTCACGGCCTTCAGTATCTACAGTACTAATGATACCTACAGTACCTGCAGTACTGATGATACCTACGGTACTTATGGTACCTTCGGTACTGTGGAGAAACAAGTACTGTCACGTTTTTGGAATTTTGGCTTCAATTTTCCGAAGTAACGGTTCTCGTGACATCTCTAATTACAATTTTTTTAAACAGATTTCTACATATAAATGCAGAATCTTAAGTCAATGGGAAGTGTTCTTTCCGTTTTGTATTCCGGGTAGTATTGACTAATCAGTTTGAGCTTTGGTTTTATGCAGGTAAACAGTCCTTGTGGAAAGCCAAAGAGGCAGAACAATAGCGGATAGGTTCCAAGATTGCTCACTTGCAAACTAGTTTTCACACACTTGATAAGTCACTAAGGTGTTACAACGGACCAAGGTCGTGGGAGGTGTATTCTGTGCAGTCTGCCTAATGTAGCTGGTAGTTATTGGCTATTGTGGCAATAAATATGGTAGAGTTAACATATATTATGTGGCTGTTTATTGGTATATTCTTTAATCCTTTTTTTATCCAACCATAATTTAAATTTTTCTTTTCTGAGCTATCCCACAATCTTTACCCAATAATAACTGCATACCATACAAGCACCCTACAAGTACCCCTGGTTGGAGATCACTGGTCCAGATGCCCGCCACACAGATCCAGTATATACTGTATATTAACCGGTATAATTCCTGTGCTCCTGGGAAGTAACACTAAAAAGACACTTCTAGACATCTCGGATATGCATAGCTGTCCAGTGGCACAGACAAACTTCTGGCACTGAGGCGTGTAGGGCTGTGGGAAATGAATGCCCTGTCTCCAGCCAGCAGAGCTGTGGTTGACGTAATGAAGTGGTGTTGAAAATTGTCACTCAAGTGAAGTTACCAAGTGCCGGTGCTGAGTATAAACAATCTCTTATGAGTAACATTTCAGAAGCTTGAAAATGTTGAGCTGTTCATTGCTGTTGTGTATGGGACTGTGTCTGAGACCCAGTTCATGTTGTCAGAATCTCCAAATACTATAAATGTTCACTGATTTAACTTGAAAGCACTGATGAATGCTTCTTGTACTAAATGCTTATTTACCTTGCCAAATGCTGTACATGCCATATTATTTTTCTTTGCATACCATTTGCTCTTTTTTTCATGCTGATGTTTGTGTTGGAGGTGTGCATAGGTGCAGAAGAATTGCTTCCTGTGGTAATTGCTCCTTGTGTATGTGTGACACTTGTGGTTTGTGTCCCAGAAGAAGAAGAGACTTTGGCCGCTCCCGTCAGCGGCGCTCAGGGAGGCCCATGGTGCAGAACTTTGAAGAGTGATAACAATCGACCAGAAAGTAAAACCCTCATGTAAAACCAAAGTACACAGCCAAGACTTTGAACCAGATGAGGGGCTTTTGAATAGGCTTCAGGAAGAATGTGCGCTGTGTGTTTCACATCTAAGGACTGTTTTATAATGGCAGTACATTGCCTCACAGACTGAACACAATCTGACTCAATGGCATTAAATGAAAATAATCCATTATACTATTGGGCTGGCAAAGCTTGTAAACAAGGTCAGGGACACCTTGTAAAATCCTTTGCAGAAACAATTGATTTGCATTCCTATGTTAAATAACGTTTATATTTAATATTTAGAAGTAAGAATTGTTGGTAAAAATGTCTTAGAATCATATTTATTCGCACGTAGGTTTTCACATATAGTAATTTACCTATGTTCTGATTGGGTTCTTCTCTGTGTGTGTGTGTGTGTGTGTGTGTGTGAATTACAACTTAAATGGCACTCCATAATGGGAAAATGCTGTTTCCATTCTGCCATTCTGCTGAGAATTGGTTTCAGTTCATTGTTTTGGTTTCCTCTTTCTGTATGATTAAAGCTTGTGCTAAACCCCCCCCCCCAATATAAGACCTTGAGCAGCCACTCCCAGCACATTAGCTCAGATAAGCTGGTAGTGAAAAAGTAGTTGGTGAATAGTGAAATACAATCCAAAGACGTGTTGTCAGTTTGAACTCAATGGGAATGTTCACATAATTCACACACATTGAATGCTTTTGCTGTCTAAAAACCAACATGGCAACTATAGGCTACAGGCATTAGATGGTGCTATAACGTATAGGTAAGCTATAGCTAAAAGCTGTTTTTGTTATTTTTCTACTGTTTCTTTCTTTATATCTTCTCTATACATGCATGAAATGAAGTTATACAGTGGCAAGTTAACGTTCTCGGGTACACCACAATTCGTAGTGCCTAATTTAGAGAAAATCCCCCATTCTCTTTCCATTGAGTTTGTATGTACATTTAGAATTCTGGGCTTTTTCTTTTCCTTTAAAAAGAAAAAAACATTCTATTTTGCGCAAATTCTCACATATTTACATGAGAACAGTAATGTAATGTAAACGACAAAGTAGTTTAAGTAAATGTTTTAAACATTTTTTTAAATGAGACATAAATGGTGTTATTTAATGATTTTTATGTATTAAAGCTCTACACAAAAAGCACATTTATGCTTAATGTTACATGTTCACATGATGGTAAATATGACCATGATAGATATTAGATCCAATCCGGGACAGGTATCTGTTTGCCAGCCGTCAATGGGATTCAAGTAACTGGCAGACCAAACTCTCAACATAAGTAACACCGCCGAGTATCCCTCCTTAAGAAACTAATCCTCATCTCAGTTTGATGCCTGTCAAGTCCAACTCTCTACCCGCCCTGTTTCTGAATTCCCACCAAAGTGTCAGACGGCAGGCGGGGGCTTTCCTGGGATTTGAAGATTTTTGATAAAGGTATGCGGTGAACTGAAAGTTACCTGCCGCCCCATATTGCATTCCAGTGGATGCCTTAGCAGTGGGAAAACAGTGTGTCCTCTGTGCTGTGTCTCTGGGGAGGCCTATCATTTCACTCCTACCTGACGGCACTGACCTGCACATGGGCCGCAGAACAAGACCCTCTCTGTGTGTTCCTCTGTGGAAAGGTGCCCAGTGTGTGCTTGACCCGCGAGAGGGTTGTGATGCCTCAGCAAGGTTAACCCCTGTAATTTTACCTTTTAATGCCCATGCACACAGGAATTTAACCTCTTGTGGACATTTCTGCATTTGATAGGAAGCTTCTTTAAATAGACCTGTTCTTCACATGACCGTCTGGGAAGAATATGCTGCACCCGATTTATCTTGTTCGTTGATATGTAGAGGATTTACATAATAAGGGGAGATATCAAAGACGCTGTTTGTGAGTGAAGTTGTTGTACTTTACATGCATCTGTCTTGATGTGGTAAACCTAACCCACAGGCTGCTACCAGCAGGTCAAACCAGCTCTGACCGGGAAAATATCAGTATGATTGAACACACTTCACAATGCTCATCTGCTACTCCTTCCCAGAAACCTCCCGGTAATTGGATAATTTGATCCAGTTACTTATTGAGAAACTTGTTTATTTGAGTCTCACTTTTCAGTTCCGAGCCCATCAGATGGCTGCTGACATGAACTCCAGATAATGATCTCAAAATCAATTAAGTGTGCGTATTATTCCATTTATTTGTGTAAACATGTTGAATGCATAGATTGGTTCATACAACATCGGAGTATTCAAAATCTTGTCCAGGAATGTAGATGTGTGTTTTTTTAATTGAACATTTGAGAAGAAATCCTTCCTTGAGCCAACAGCTAGCATGCAATCGTCTGATGATTTGAGCCTTTTCATCCGTTTTGGAAGTCAACGCCTTTTTACTTTTCAAAGCGTGGTGGTGAAAGGATGTGTGAATCCGATGAGCGGATATTTCTTTTCCAAACAGCCTTTTCAAGACATTACTGATTCCGTGATGCGTAACGTTGCCCACAAAGCCCGTGGAACAAGAAGATAATGGGATACAAAAGGCGTTCATTGAGCTTCTTAAAGTGTCTTTAATTCACTTGGCAATGCACAGTGGAGAGAATGACAGTCAGAATGATAGATTAAGGCACAGGGCAACTGTATTTTCTGCCAGAGTCACGGTTGTGTGCCCCTTTTCTTGGAATGTAAAGCAGAGGCCTGACTTCCACCTCTGCCTCAGACCTTGTGGCATCAGTGCAACATAATACACTCCGTCTAGCCCTATACCATGCAGCCTCTATGGCTTTGTGCACCCGTGAATGTGGCCTTTATGCTGCAGTTTTGTTGATATTTCTCAACGTGTGGGGGGATTTTCTTGTCTTCTCCCCAATACTTGGCAAGGCGATGTGGCATTTGCTCTTGGCAACGTCAAAATCCCACAAAGTCTCACTCTGGGGGCCTTTGTAGCCGTTCACAACACTTCCGAGTGATGGACAGGGAGCTCAGCTCTCCCAAGTCGCTTCCCTTTCCCCTCAAAATGTGTCTTTGTGGCTCTTCTCTTTTCCCGTGGTCTTTTTCACCAAGGTCGGATGCCACAGGGCTCCAAGGGTAATTACTGTGACTTTGGAGCAGAAGTTAGACTGGGCTACCCAGGTCGCCCAATCATGTTTTCATCATCGGGAGAATGTTTTTCTTTGGGGACGTAATAAATCCCCCCTTTGACATGCTGCATTTACTCTGAATACACACAGGAAGAAAGACCCCAGGTTTTTTTTTTCTTTCTCTCTCTATTTTGCACCAATGCTTGTAACAAGCTGAGGCAGATCATTGTTGCTAGTTCACCCTCACTGGTTTTTAAAGGGATAGGTTTGCATACTTGGACATTCCGCTGTGGAGGAATTTCATAGGTATTTGCACTGGAATGTGGTTTCTCAGTGGTTCGGGAGAACGAGATGAAATAAGCAATATGAATCGTAACCATAAAGTGTCAGGTAAACATATATGTATCCCATATATACATAGACAGACTAATCTTTGGGCAGTTACCAAGGCAACATGATCATATTAATATACTTCTTTTATCAACGTTTTTGGAGAAGCATAACTCTTTCCAAGTATGCTATTATTCTGTGTTTCTCCAGTGCCTTAAACACAACACAGGAACACACAACAGTTGATTGTTCTGTCGAGAAAGTTTGTCATGCCATTATTATTATTAGTAGAACAGGAGTAGAAACTCAATAGGCCCCCATAAAAAACACGGCACATGTTTCACGTTCCTGATCCTGATCCCTGTTAATGAGAGCGGGTGTGTCCCAACCTATGCACCAAGCGAAGGAATCTTTAATTAAATCACACTCTTGGACCCGATTCTGCACATGTGTTGCACGCGACTGAAATTTTACCGGCGTGCCACACATTTCTCTCTATACACGCACTGGGAGTTTATTTACGGTACCTCCAAAGCTGTGTTCACGCTAACGCTGAAAATATACTGATTCTATTTTACTCTCGCATGTGTATATATGGTGATTAAAATGATATGTAACAGCAGATGATCGGAATTTGTATACAGATTTAGACATATCTTTTTTTAAATGCATACTTCTCTCTGTATATCTGGTTTTATTCGTCCATTTGGCAACGCTGTAAATCCATGGGCAGGGCTGCTTTATAAATGGCATTGGGTTTATAGGTTTTTAGCATCAATGTGATGAAGAACCATGAGTTGTTGCGTATTTTAATGTTAGCATAACCAGGATTAGCTTTTTTTTCACTTGCAATTAGGGTTTAAGGTAAACTGGTTTCACGGTATTCCATGGCATGAAAATTGACGGTACCATGCACTTCTGCTTATTTACGGTATTGGGAAAAAAATGCAACCCGACTGAGAATCTCGCCTGCTTGTGCGTGTGCATCTCCTTTCCTCATCGCCTCGTCAACAATAATTGTGTAATACTGTATACCGTGACACGTGATATTTTCTTCGATGGTTTCGTGAAAATATCATACCTTTGCAACCCTACTTTCAATCTATACCACATGGTTTTGAGGTACGATGTACATACCACTATACACAATAGTTTCAACTGTTATTTAAAATTCTTAGAGATAGGAATATGCCGTTAAAATAAGGGGGCATGAAATCCAAACTCCATGTTCTGTGCAAAAAGGCAGTCAAACATTTGGCTGAAGCGAATCAGAAGTTTCTGTGTTCGACAAATCAAGTGGGTAACAGCAAATGTGCTAAAAAGAGTGTAACTTTGTAACCAGTCAATTATTCTAAAACGGACTCATATTAGTTTTGGATGAATATTAGCATGCATTTTGCTCAGAAAGAGGACTGCACATTTTATCCCCCGTCTCTTACATTAGCAGTGGAACCACTTTAGAAATGGATCTCTTCAGGGCCAGTATGAACAGGAGGAAGGATTACAGCCCCCAATAACTCATTCAATATTCATATGGGCGTGTGAGTATGGTTTTAAGAGAGATGAGAAGAAAATTATTTTAACATTGACTCACTCACAACATTACACCACAAACAACAGTTGTGAACTGTAATGTAATGACATGTATTTGACACAAGTAATAACAAATAATAGTGTCATGTATAGCCTAATGCAGACATGTCAAACTCAAAGTAATATGATAAGATTAGATAAGATAATATGAATATTATCCAATATGTCTATTCTGTTCAATAAATGTTGACCCTGTTTGGCCCTCGACGTAGTCCCAGTTTTTAATTTTGGCCCTCTCTGTGATTGAGTTTGACCCCCCTGGCCTAACGGATACTGGATTTTTGAGACGGATACTGATAATGATATTTGAGAGTTTAAACGGGCAATATTTCTTTACATAAAGCATAAAGAATCTTGATAAGGATCCCTTACAATTGTGGCCAAGATATGTACTTAGTGGGACATTTAACAGCTGAAAACTTAACGTGTCACTGCTTTTTGTTGGACAAACGATGTAACATCCTATTTCTTATCTGCTGATATATCTTCAATAAGCTAATACAGGTCGGATGATCAGTATAGTTGTTTCTACTCGTACAAGTTTTCACGTACAAGGAATTTTGTTTTGGTGTAATTACAAAAATAAAGAAACTATAGGATATCAGAAAATGACAATAGAATTATGTAAAAACACTAACAATACGTACAATATAGCTGAATTGAAATGATAGAGTTGTACAGTTAGGGTATCGCGAAAAAAAGCTTTTCGTCGTAACACAGAGCTTCTTCGGTTCTGCAAGGACTTTCCCAGACTGCAGGAATAGAGTATTGTATTACTTAAATTGAGGGGTTTTACCCTTTAAGCCCACTTAATTTTTTTCACATTACAGTTGTCATAGAAGGTCTGAGAACATAATCTGCTACTTCTTTGCCTTCTGAGTGCCTGTCTGTCTTGGCAAGCCTTCATGGCATGACTCTCAAAATAGCCTGAATACCTCTACATCATTGTGTTGTCAATGGCTGATAATAACTGTGTAACCACTCGGGTCTGAGTCTAATATTTCCTTGGGCATTCAATTCAACACATTAAGACATCAATTACAACTCTATATTTTAGATCACACATTTGCATTGTAAATGATATTTAATCCCTGTGTTAAAAATACAAACAAAACGCACTATGAATGTTTCACTGCTAAAGTGTATCCGTCCTGAAAGGTTGGGCTTCTCTCATTGAGATAACGGTAATGGATTCAACAGTCTGTAGTTAGATAAAGAGCCTTAAGCGGTATTAGATGAAAGCCTTTTTAATGGCTGCATTATCAGTTAGCAGCTGCTTCCACTGCAACACTGTTACTTATCACTTCGCTGGATACATTCCTTTCTCTGCACTTTCACTATTGTGTCACATTCCTGGGATCTCTTTGTCATTTTGTGTGATTGTCTTATATTACCACTAAGCTCTACTGTAGCCAATCCTTTAACACCTGCCATCCGCATTCTTAAATTTAGATTGAGATTAGTATTCACAGGAGACCATATAGTTGCCAAACTAAGGGCCAAAGGCACTCATTCAAAAAATAATGTAAGCTGAAATAGAAAGTCTTGAATTGCTTTTGTATATTTATCAATTGCAGGAAGAGACATTTGATTAATAATATTTTGGTAGAAACATTTTCATGTTATGCATTGTTTAATGCCAGAGCAAGGGCTAAGATTTTTGCAAGTATTTTAAACTGCTCAACGATGGAGCATGGTGTGACAAGCGAGTTACTGCAATTCATAAAATTGTCCAACTTTAAAAATTAAAATGTCTTGTTTCATGACATGGCACTGTAGACATTGCCAGACACCCATCAATGATGTGCTGTTACAGCATTCAGGTCATTAAGAACCCTAACCCTTATGGGCTCTTTTATAAAACGCATGTTTATTCCAAAAATCTAATTAGGGCTCTCACTTTACATTTTAAAAAAAATAAATAAATAAAAATGAAGCCAGCTGTATCTTAAACTTCATTGTAGAATTTAAAATTCCCCGTTTTGCCCACTTTGCGATGCCTCTGCTGCCTCCCTCGAATAAAACGTGATATCCGTAGTCCGAGGATAATTAGACCTAATGTGGTGTAATTTTTTTTTTTTTTAGTAATACAAAAGTAATAGTTGTAATTTTCCTGCACTGGCAACAACACTGAAACGTTTCAAAGTGAACTTTATGTTGAAGATTAAGTTAATATCTTTCTGAAATGTCCCAAAACCGTAAGCTAAATCCCACACTACTGATACGTGATGCATGCTAAACTAAAATCCGATAATTATTGTGCAAATGCTATTTAGTACACATCTAGCTAACATACCAGCCTCTCTAAGCAACACAAATCACTGGTTGTTTAAGTCTGCTCAAATCAAACGTATCAAGATGACAGAAAGTAGTTTGCTTCACATTCTCTCAGAGGCTGGCCAAACATTTGCATTTCCACGACTCTTTTATCTGCCGGGGAAAACCATGTGACACTGTTTGCTTGATGTCTGGGTTGGTCTCTGCCAGTTTGACAAGCGGACATGACGAGAAGAAGAAAGACAACCTGTGAAAACATTCCTTCTTTCAAACCGCGGCTTAACCGTAGCCAAAACAACGGCACGGTTCTGTATTTTATCTGAAGACGGTTGTAATACACCAGGCACTTTAAAGTAGTTTATGACTACTTACAACGACTTTAATGACTCTGTGCTTTTTAACCAGCAGATGGGGACATTGCCATTGACTTTTCCTAGCTTTTAAACGGTTTATTTGCATTGCTCACAAATGCCCGTGAATTTAAAAGGCGTCACAATTATTGCTATATAAATTAGTGTTAAATGTATGCTGGGGTTCGTGTCTTTATTTCAATCTGTGTGTGTGTTGCAGTATTCCTCTATCCCTCTGTGCCATTGTTACCAAGACATGTTTCCAATGGCAATGCAAGCACACCACCAAACTACTCACCCAGCAGCTGCCATTGAGTTTGATTTAAATGCTGCTGAACTCTGATTTGTGCACAGAAATAAGCGACTTCACCTTTTCCAATTGAATCCTACCACATCAAACCCGTGAGAAGACCTCAGTCGTGACAGATGGGCAACATTTTTCCAACTTTGGAAGCAGAAAATGTTGTGTTCATGTAGGACCACATGGCTCATAGTAAAAAGCTGATTTTCAGGTCCTTTAGCGATGCCTTTTCCTATGGACTGGAATTATTTTTAGCCATTCAAAGTGACAGGCACAAGTAGGAAGGACAACGACAACAAAAATGAAACGTGACACAAAATAAAAGAAAAATGACACTTCCGATACTGATGGTTTATTTGCTTGTTTGTTATGTTCTGAGGCTGTGACATCTCATGTAGCTCCTAAAAAAAAAAAAAAAAAAAAAAAAAAAAAAAAAAAAAAAAAAAAAAAGAAAGAAAATGTTACAAAGTAATAAAAATGTAGTGAAAGAGACAGCCCTTTTCTTCTAAAGCACTGAATGATTCCAATGTAAATACTATTAAAAGCTCCCGTGCCGAGGTGATGGCTGTGAAATGTCCCATCTCTCTCCTGCAACAAGGTCAGTTTCTGAGAAGTTAATTCAATTAAAGCAGACAAAAGGCCTCTGGCACCAATAAAGTTTGGGTGAAATGTGAAGCCATGCGATGGACACGCACACACAGTCTTGTGGCCGGTCAAGCTTGATTTACATTTGCATAATGCCCGGCGCTCACCATCGCCATGGGTTACAGTTGGTGCTGTGAAGAAATTTAACTCCGTGTTTTGTGGGTGTATCTTGTCTGTTGCTGACAGGCGGTGTGTCCTCAATACCACACACACACACACACACACACATACACACACACACTTTTGCATTACTATAAAAGTAAAGACCCTGCTTGCTCGCTTCCTAACACCTATAAATATAAATCCTTTGCAACATTTATCTGAAGCTAAACTCTAATCCTAGCATAAACATGCATCTAATTTCAGTTTTAACCATAAATTCAATTTCAGTCTTAACCCCAAATATAAATGGCAGAGTCATGCTCATATTCTTTGGGAGCTCTCTGAGCCTGGTCTCCTAAAACTTGCGTTACTATACAACAAAACCGCATTGTTCAATATGTTTCGAGAGAAGCCTACTTTGTCCCGGGTTATGTTGGTTTTTGATGTATCACAAATACGTTTTCGAATCAAAGTCCGCATAAATTCGCTAACAAAGGTAGATGAGGTGGATGGGCAGGTCAAAGAAACACAGGACTTTCAGCCAGGAGACTGTTGTTTGTGTCCCGCGTGAAACGAGAAGAGAAGCCATACCATGATGTTTTACTAAACCTAACCAAGGAGTTTTGTTTCCTAAACTTAAACAAGAAGTGTTGTTGCCTTTTTTCTTTTCTTTTGTTTCAATTCACAACGTTAACCACGTGTTGAAAACTGCGACCTTAATCCGGGAGAAAATGTATTTCCCTTGAAACATAATTGAGAATACAGCTTAGTTGTATGGTAACATATTTATTTTTAGGAGACAGTGTTAAGCATAAGCATAAGCTCGATTGCTGTAAATGATGTATTTTGTGACTTCAGTGTGTCTGACTGAACTATAGTAGTAAAGAGAGAGCAGAATAATAATAATAATAATAATCACCTGGATCAAGGGCCAAAAGCAATTGGATGCATGGAGCTTTGTGTTCCCTAAAGAATGAGCACGCCTGATTTATAAAAAAAAAACAAAAACAAAAAAACTACAATTTAATGAACTGAGCTTTTACAAAGTTGTTTCAATTATTCATGTTTTACCAAACTCTGTCTGTCCATATTAATCATCACCCCATGATGGTATAGACCAAAAACATACATTTTAAGGGATTATAATTTTTATCATCCTTGATAATCTGCCTGCAATATTCCATACTACATATTTTCTTGCACATGTAGATTGTATAGACTTCATGCTCTTCCAAAATGACATCATAATCTGCTAACAACGCGGCTATGTTTCTTGGAAACTCTCAAAGAGATGATTGAACACACCCTGTGTTAAGCTAAATAAGTGTTTAAGGGAATGTGTGAGTACATTGGTTGCCTGTGTGGAGAAGGCTCCCACAGGGTTTATTTTAGGCACCATTGCCCTGTTTACAGCCTGGCCAGTGGCTTTTAGCCGTGTCGGATTTGATCGCATAGTTTTGATCTTTCTTTAAAAGATCCGGACATTTGCTGATTTCAGAGAAAAGAGACCAGCAGGGGGAAGTCGGTGCTGTGATTTGTTGGCGCAGTAAGCCCAAAACGGTTATCCGTACTAAAGCATCGACTTGCTGTAATGTGATGTTCATGTGGTTTAATCACAAATGACAAGTGTGAGGTCATGCAACATGCGCTTCCAATTTAAACCCAATGCATCTGCCTTATCCCGAGCACACATGGCAGGGAGGAGCACTCGCACAACACACAGACATTTCAGACACTCCTTTGACAGCAGCATTCACCGAGGCCTCACTCATGGCTTAGCACTTCGAGGAGCGATAACAATCGGCCAGAAAGTGAACCCCCCCCCACCCCATGTTAAAACCTAAGCACACAACGTGCACTTTGATCTAGCTGAGGGGGGTTTGGAAGGGCTTTAGGAAGAATGAATCCTATAAGGTTTGGTCTCAGGGCTTTCACAGTGTTCACTATACAGCCACAGTTAGGATCCCTCTATCTAAATACACATTCAAGAACAGAAACCTCAGCTGGCTTGTAACCGATAGCGATGGGATTCTTTTATTTGTTTCTAGTTGTTTTCTCACACTATGTGGTTATTAACCCTTGTGCATCACTAGGGACATTTTTGGCTTTTTCATTATCAACTTTTTGATAATTTTGGCTGTGTTAATGCAAATGGCATACATTTGGGCAAGGGTGTGGCAACCTCCAATTCCTATTATTAGTCTATACTAAAGTGTGTTGCCAAAATACAGACAGACAGACAAAAATGTCTCCATTGAAACTCATTAAAACCACTATTTTTGACCCCACGGCCATTACAGCATAAAATCCTGCATTGTGTTATATCAGGCTTTCAATCTAGAGGCCGGCCATTGCTGATGTATTGTGTTGCATTAAAAGCAATGTTGTTTGCTAATCATTGTCATATCCTTTTCTCCATTAAAACACTGGCATTTAAAGGGGTTAACATTCTGAAAATGAATGAATACTTGATAATTCTGATCAGGACAGAAGTTGGTTAACTCGGTGAAATTGGAAAATAACATAAATATATAATTTAATGGCAGTTTTTGACGCAGACTACGTGAGGCACTAGGGTTAAGAATATCTAAAAGTACGTTGTATCTGTCTGAAAATTAAGTTTGATGTTACATACATACTTAAACACAAAGGCATGTACATATACACGTACATACAGTGTACATACAGTATATGTAAATAAACTGAAATGGTAGAACTATATATTGGTCCACTACAGACTACACATGCATTGAAATGGTTCCACTGTGACAAGACATGACTCGTGGATTTTTAGTGATTAGTTAATGATGAACACTTGTGGTATATGCCTCTTGGATCCATGAACTTTCAGTGTGTGTGGGAGTGTGTGTGTGTGTGTGTGTTTATGTCCTCCTCTGAGGCAGTGCCACTGTGTCTCCGGCAAAGTCAACATCGCTTCTTTCTTCAAAACCTTGTAAAAGCTGTGTTGAGAGGTGAAGAGTAAACTGGAAGAATGTTGATGTCAGATGCTCCTCGTGTTCCTTACCCTGCATGCTTTGCTTCCTTCGTCCCCTCCTCGGCTCGCTCACGGACGACTGGCAATGAATCTGTCAGGTCTGAGGTGGTTCCCATTAAGAGTCTGTTAAAAAACAAAACAATGGAGAAGCCTGTTTAGTTGGGAGTTACTTGATTTGGGGGCCCATTGCAAAGGGGCGACCTCTTCACCTGAGCTGCCCGCACCTCCAGTGTAGGATTCATTTGCCTGTTACAATTTTTCTACCACTTGTAGTTGGGAACATGCAAAAAGTAAGCGCAGTACTGAGTCGGAGCCAGTTCATTTTATTCCATCTTCAGCTTATTGAAATGCAGATAAACTTAAAGTGGCAATAAATAACATCTACATAACAACAGCAAAATAGCTTGAAGTAGCTATCCCCAGAGAACGGAGTAATGTTAACTTTGGAAACTCTACCCAGCAAAAGAGCCACCTTGATGGAGGAGGCAAAGAAAACGTTCTTTCTACTGAGCTAATTTATTAAGCAACAAAAACTCCCTAATTAATAATACTACTGGGTGTTTTACTCTACCTTTTATAGCGCTGAGATCGGGGTTCTAGTTCTTTGGAATTCCGACACTTGTTTCTTGCTTTGGAAAGTAACGTTAGCCGGGCTGCTAGCGGTAGCCATGTTGCTAACGATATATGAACAAGTTGATCGATCTGTGAGGCAGTTTGTTTGGAATAAATTGCAGTGTGTCCTGTGTTGCTGGTAGCTATCCGTTGTCCGCTAGCTATCCTGTTATCCGTTTCTGCTTTAATTATATATTAACAAAAAATCTAATTAGTAAGCCTACTTGTAATGTGCAACAGGTCACGTGTAGTGACAAACCCACAAAGAATTACCAGACTCTGTAGTGCTCCTTGCAACTCATTGTTTTGTCTTTCTGGACTACTCATTTAACATATTAAAAAGCCACAGTAGACAGCCATGTGCCTGCAAAAAAAGTGTTTTCTACCTCCCAGCACCAACAGCAGGCAGACAAAGTTAGCGATTAGCTGGTGAAGAAAGCTAGCTAGATGTAAGCTTAAGACAATGGAGATGGTGGAGACCAAAACAGAGCCCACCAGGTGTCATGGAGAAAACCTATGACTCTATACTGGCCAGCTTTTAGCTGCGACCAGTTAGACGCACGTCTACCACCGTGTAGCCTAATGCTCTGGAAATTGTCGATGTGTAATAATGTAATTTGAGCTGACTTTCCCTTTTAAGTTTTTTTATTCATAACATTTATTCATTTCATTTCTGAATGTTGAGAATGAGGACATTTTTAATGTGACACAGTATTGTGTCTCAAGATCAATGCGTTACATTTGGCAGCCCTGTGTTATCTTTCACATCCCTTGAGTGCGTGTCAAAATTCTAACTCTAATTGTTTAATAGGTGAATGTCGGAGTTACAGGGATTTGTTTTGCGAACATGTTAGCCATAACAACTTCATGACAGGCTGTGTTGAGTTGTGCTGCCCACTTGAAAACATTCAATTATTGCAGCCTTATGTGAAAATGTGAATTAAAGTCGCACCTGCAGAAACTTTATTTTCAATCATTGCCTTACAGTACGTAATTTTTTTCTAAATCGCTTGTTTGGAAACCTGGATGCATCTGGAGAAGTTTCTTTGTTCTGCTAACAGAGAGCCAGAATTTGATTGTCATAAAAAAGAAAGCTGTTTATGACTTTAACACTGACCTCGACAAAAATACAGCTCCTGGTATTCTCACTTTCCATGGCATGATCTCCTGACACTGGCTTTCCATAGTGTGTGTCTGTGTGTGTGTGTGTGTGTGTGTGTGTGTGTTTCCTCTCCCCTTGCTAACAATGCAGCTCAGGAAGTATGTCAGGATAAGGGCCAGGCTGTGAGGCTCTTTTTGGCTAGTGCATCCAACTTTGAGGGACAATAACATAGTCGTGTTAATCCCACAAAAGCTCGTTCAGTGTTGAAGAAAGCTGTGGATCTGTGAAAGGGAATTACTGCCCCAGGTGTCTTCGAAGAAAAACCTGCGATGTCCCTCTGGCTGGTGAGTGCTGTTGCAACATGTCATTTTTAACCGTGGGTGGTCAAGGAATCGCGCCCATCTCGAGGTCAGTCCACACAAAACACTGAATGTCAAAGGACTGGTGGTTTTGCTTGGTTTTGGTTATTATCGTCAACTTTATTTAAACTTACTACACAGAATGTTACTTCCAACCATTTTCCAAGAACACCATCGGTTTTTACATTGATTTCCTACTTTTTTGCTGTTCTCCTTTTTTCTCCTTTTCACCCTTTTATTGAACCTGTATATTTCACTAAACTAAACAGAGACGTTTAAGAGTTTGATATGATCGGATTATCGGATATTGCTTGAGATATAGGTAATCTATTACAATGAATATAAAATATAGGCAAAATGTTTCTATACTTATCCTAAACCTCTCTTACTTTTTTCTGCAATGCTCGTTCGTACAAGTGTTTGAAGTCAAGATTCTATAAACTCTCGTAACTGCACAAACTTAATCGTTAATCACTAGTTTCAGCCTAATGAATTCCATCTATTCATGAGGACATCATGAGATTTTATCATTAGCATAATCAATGCACCAAAAATTGCCATATAAGGCTAAGTCTATTTGTGGGCAAGTTTCATTCACTACATACTGTCATGAGCAACAGAGGATGATCCTGGACTGCAAGACGCATAAAGACTCTGAAAGGTAGTTTCTGTGCCAAAATATGCCAATAAATAGTAAATTGGCAAGCCATGAAAATTATATGGTGAGCTGAATATTAATTCAGCTTTACATATATTTATTTTATTAGTTATGTCAATATTCTATTTAAACTCCAAATTCATTCATATTAAAACATTATGATGTTCTAGTAGAAACCCAAAATACAAGTGCAAACCTGTAAATACGCATATCATGTCTTGTTGAAATCTTCGTGTGTGCCATTAAAGAACAAATCTCTCTGGCCTATTGTTTTTATTCTTAAAAAACCAGTGGCTTCAAAGTGTTGCGTTCATGAGCTTTTGTTGGAAAACTAAACCTGTATTACAAGCATGGACATTGTAAATAGCAGATTGTGAAGATACTCTTTTTATTTTAATAGTGTGTTTTTGAAATCCAATATTCAGAAGTGGTAAATGGTAACTGGGGTTTCTTTGTTAAATACTTTATCTCTACCAATGTACTGAAGACTCAAACGGGAGGATCTGAAGCTGTTTAAGAGCTGTTTTTGGTGAGCTTAGTGGAGACGAAATTGGGCGTATGCTGATAAAATAGGTATTTTAGGACATAAACACTTTGCATTGTGTGGTTGACTGTGTTTTGACCTCGGAGACAGTTTCCATTTGCCCTTATGTCTCTCTCTCTGCCTCTCTTTTGTCCTGTCCTCCTCTGTGGAAGTGACACTCGCAGAGGTGTCCGCACAGCTAATTACTTAATAGCCGCACAGCACACAATAACTTTCACAGTGATGACTGTTTTACAAGGGGCTGTCCGCTCGTTACTGGAGGTGGGCCCACGTCTGTCAGCGACTCTTATGCAATGCTCAGCCTCAGCTGGTCATCTGTTATGGAAAAACAGAGAAGGAAAGCACCAGGCTACTTTTAATTAACCTTCATGTAACCTCTAGTGGTGCCTTTTTTATTCATCTCACTTACTGAATGACTGCATGAGGGTGACATTTACATGAAGAAGAGACGTGTTAAAAATGTTTTTAAGCTTTGAAATAATGGACGGTCCTTAATACATAATGGGTGTTCCCGCAGTTTTTCACAAAGCGAAGAAAGACAGAGCTGGCACTACGCTGGACCTTCATACCTTTTCATCACCTTGGCCTGCATCCTGTTCATTTCTGCCCTGTCTGAACTTTTATGAGACGGCCGATGACTTTGGTGTTTGAGGCCAGTTGATAATTGCTGCTTGAAGGGTGAAATGGTCACTGTGGGTACTTTGTGTTTGCCGGGTGCTTCTGTAGATTCTAATTAATTTGAACTTTTGGAATTTATAATTTACTCCCCCAACACGGATAAAGCTGCCAGGGAATCTTTTATTCACCGTATTCACCTCTGATTTATCTGATGCCAAAAATGTGTGACATTTCTCTGATTTCAGCATCAGATACATTGTGAATAATATGAATTCTTATTTGTTTTTGTATATAATGCACACCTTGGTGCTTTTAAGAGATATCTCTATTTTAATGCCAGAACACCTTATTCTGTTTCTCACAATGAAAGCTTTCACTCTTCTTAAAGTGCTGAAGAGCACTTTGGGGTCTCAGTGATTCACTTAAACAATATGGTTCCGGAAAAACAATTCAGATTTCCAAAGTTCACCATTGCATGGCATCAAATTCTGAATATTCTTTATCATTTCTCACCAGACAACATTGTTGCAGTATCACTTGCATGCAGTCATGATATTTGAACCTGTGCCTCGGGAGTTTTGTAGTTCTTTGTGCCTCCGTCTGTCTAAAGAGGCTCGAGGTTAACAGCCGGGATTATAGCTCCTCTTGGAACAGGATATTTTAGTACTCCATTTTTGTCACCAATCCGGATTTAACTTTCCCATGATTGCCAATTTGCCAAAACAGTTTCTATCTGCCGACTTAAGATAGAGCAACGTCTCTATGTGCTATGTTCAAAGATGAAATGAGCTTTCTCTTAATTCCCCATGGCTTTCTGCCATGAGTTTACACTCACTGGGCTCTCAATCCCAAAAAATGGTCGCCTAGGATCAATAGTGGGAGGGCCAGGAGATAATTGCTGCATTAATCACAGCCACTTTGTTGGGGGGGCAATAACAACCAATGTAATATTTAAACAAATGGGACTTCAATGCAAACGTTATTATTGCCTATTAGTTAACTTGATTTTATATTTTCTGCCTTTTGCAGCAATGAAAACTAACATACTCTGGATATAGTCTCTGGATATCAATTTATATTATGGGCTGTAATATACAGCAGCATACACATTCCGGGTGCTGCATGATGTCATTGAGGCTCAGCTAAACCATGGCACTCTGCTATTGACTGCTGAAATGCATGTGAAATATGGAATAAGGTGAGAGCCCAGCGCGCAGTTTAATCACAGAGTGTGCTGTGAGCTGCAGTGTGGCACTGTGTCTGAATGCAATAAGTCAGATGAGGAGGCTGTGGCTAACTGGCACTGGGTAAACATTTGTTCAGTACAGTCCCGGGTAGAGATAATCGTAGTCTAGATAGCATTAAAACATATATGTTATGTATTGATGCTTTTAGTATTACGTTGCACGTTATTGATGGGTAATATCAAATTAAATTGACGAACGGGTTCCACCAGCTGTGACCAAAACATCTGTCACCACCCCCCCCCCCATTAAAACCATGACCGGCCACTTCCCCTCCTATTCTCTTAAGAACAATGACCCATAACTCCCTAACCTCTTGTCTGATTTCCTCGAACGGACAACAGACCTGACGTTGCCAGATTGAGACATGAAACCAGCCCATTGTTTGTACTGCAGAGAGGCAGGAAGTGCGCATAATGTTGTACTCGCGCCTGCTATGGAACTTTTCTATCCCTATTGGCAGTATCGTGTAATCTTCTTGTGTAAATGCAGGAGAGTGATCTAGTGGTGAGGCTTTGCCGAAACCTGATTGCCCAGCTTCACCTCCAAAGAAATAAGGTGCAGTATTTTACCTCTAAACTGGGTCTATACAATCTCTAAATGTTCATATTTTAGTTATAGTAGTTTGGCATATTTATTTTATTCTAATTTATTCTTTGCATTGTGTATTGCATTTACTCCTACGTAATGCCATTCAGTCAGTCAGTGGGCAAGAATAGCAAAATTCGATCAACTTGCAACGCATTAATCAAAGGCTCTACAATGGTAGGCTATATGTGCACAAATTATTAATTTGAGAGCTCATTGCTTATGTGCTTGTGCTCACAAATCTGTTTCCCCCTCTCCATTACACCTGCTGGGCTCTGCACCTTTAGTGTAAAGATTTTGTATACAACGCTGACCTGGAGCAGTAGTATTTGGATGAGCAGTCTGAACGTTACAGCATAGCCGTCTCATTTTCAACACCTTGCTACGATTTTTGGACGAGGATATGGAAAAAGGCGGACCACGAACAAAACAGAAAGTAACTTAGAATACACCCAAGTAGGGCAGTAGACCTGTCTTGCAGTGTTTTCACCAAAAAGTCAGAGGCTTCCTTTACTAATTCCTCCAAAAGGAAACAAAGAAGGGCGCTTCCTGTGCATAGCTACGTCATCTGGGACACGGTTACTCTTTATTGTTCTCTAAGGATATTTCGGCTCATATGACATTTGCCAGAACATACAGCCAAGTGTCGGTTGTTTTAATTCTGGCTCTTGCCTTTTTTTAGAAGCATACATTTTTTGTTCTCTTCTTCAGTGTTGAAGTAGTTTTCCATGTTGTTGGAACAATCCATTCCATGTGCACTCCACTTTATCTAATAAGGGAAAGTAAACATGCAGTGCAATTGCTGGCTTGAGTCACTGATGCGACCCTCAGTCTTTATATTAATTACTCAGAAAGCCTACAGGCTCAGAGGCTCCAGGGCCATTGATGATCGGTCTGAGACTGCCAATCTTCATTAGGACCCCCCCTGACAGCTACAAATGCATCAGCACACTCCACTGAGTACACTCATCTTCACCCAATTTCCATCTTTTTTTCTTTCCTATAGTGTGCATTCATATATTCACTCACCTTGTCTCCCTTCTTTTTTCCATCTGTATCTTTTCCTCTAAGCCTTTGATATATATACTATATATATATATATATATATATATATATATATAAAAAATAAAATAAAAAAACAAGCTGGAAAGTGCCTACATTGTAAGTTATATTTACGGCTTCATTTGAATTGCTGGGAATTCACTGTTACCCCACTCAAAACATTTCATATTCATTGTTCTTTCACTGCTCCTAGACTCCCTCCACGCCATCCCCCCCTTTCTACATTAAATTGCAGGACCCCCCCCCTCCTTTTCCCATCACTATAAGTGCCTCCTTTTTTAACAGACAGCTCTGCCCGACCCACCCCACCTCCGCCCACTTCTGTCTTCCCCTCTCCTAATCCTTTTCCTCCTCGTGCTTTGAATGGAAGAACCTGCAGCATTCAGAGAAAGAGGGGACGGGATGGAGGGATGCTGTAGGGATGCTAGGCAACACAGGGAAGGATTCATTTAGGAGTGACCTAAACTAAAACTTATAGTCTCAGAAACTGAAGGAAAATGTACCGTTTGGATCAAATCAGCAACCATCCCAGGATTCTCTCCAGGACTAACTACTAGGGTCTTCGTACCTCTGGGCGCCGGTTTTGAAGGACTAGAGAGGGAGGGGGGACGAAGAGCAAGGAGCGGCAGCTGTTGTACAGTGGAGGACGTGAAGAGGTTTTCAGGAGAGAATGGGCAGACTAGGCTGGTGTCTCACCACCGTCTTCAGTTGGGCAACATTTTTCTTCTACTGCATCTTCCCGTTTCGGAAACACAGGGAAAGCAAAAGCAAGGTAGAGTCCATGTTTTAGATGTAATGTGAATTAGGGGTGTTTGGGATAGCTGAAGTAGTTTCTTTTCTTGTCTCGGTTCTAGGTGAATGCATGTTGAAGTTTACATCAGTGACTACCGTGTTTTCGTGATTGTAATGAAGAAACCCAAATGCTGTTTATTGCTGGGAACAGAGCTGTGTTGACTCTTGGCTGATTGAGTTAAATAACATTATATTTAGCCAAGCTAGCAGAGCGGCTCTGGAGATGGCAATGCTGTTTAGTCTGCTGGTTGGTTGGACCCACTTGGGTCCAGACTGAAATATTGAATGGATTGCCAAGGAAATATTGTTTCCAGACGACAAATCCCAATGACTGTGGTGATCCCCGGACATTTCCTCTAGCGCCACCAATAGGATAACATTTGTGATTTTTGCTGAAATGTCTTTACAACTATTGGATGGTTTGCAATCAAATTTAGTACAGCCATTCGTATCCCACTCAGGATAAATTGTAATAACTTGGTGCGGTCACTTAACTTTTCCTCTAGTGCCATCATCAGGTAAAAACATTCAGTTTGTTCAATCAATTTGCAGTTTTCAGGTAATAAACCAATGACAATGGCAAGAGCCTCAGCCTGCACGTTGCGTTTTATGATAATTAGCAAATGTTTAACTGGTTTACACGGTAAACATCATACCTGCTAAATATCTCCATGTTCAACATTGTCATTATGAGCATGTTAGCATTTACCTCAAAGCACCACCGTGCCTAAAAACAGCTTCACAGCCTCACTGAAATAGGAGTAGTGTTTAAATTCAGTCTCATCTCAGTGAAATACATTTATTCATTCATTGTTTTCCTCACACCGTTGTCTTCTACTCCATGTTGCCAAAAAGTAACGACAAGTTTATCACAGATCATATATATATATATATAATTGAAATCATCTCAGGCAAACAAAGGTATTGACTAATGAACTATAGCCTCTGACACAGGATGTATGAATCGTTGGGATTATGATCTTTTGCTTGACCCCCGTCCCCAAATGTTCCAACATTTCCATCTGCAGTTGCCAAATGACAATGGAAATAAAATTAGTGATAGGCCTGCTGTGAGCACAGAGGATGAGACAGGCTGGAGAGATAAGCACGTCACAACACACACAGACACACACACACACGCACACAGACCAGGATATTGCAAGTTTGACTTGGGCCTTTTTCCCGATAGTAGGACTGTACTGTCGGAGCCATTAATCTTGCAAATGCAGCCACTGCTCAGTGGTATAGTACACACAGCATCACACCTTCATATACACACATGATTCATTTACACACACAGAGCTCTCCCTAATTAAGCTGAAAATGTTATTAGTCAATGGCTGTCTGGTCACATACACATTGAGGGTCATTAACATGCGTCTGCCTCTCCTGGGGTTGTGCATCTTCCTGTGCTGGCACATTGATGCCCTCTGTGCCATGAGGTGGCGTTCAGCAGGGCCCAATGAACACTTTACCTGCAGGTGGCCCCAGTTGTGGCCAGTGCAGGTCCAGGGATGCAGTCTCACAGGTGACCCTGTGCTCTGACCTTTCAAAGTGAGTTGACCCAAATGATATTTTCCTTGAGAATGATAAACTTTCACATAATTCTTACATTTGCCTGCCACAGTTAGACCTGTGCATCTTATTCTCAAACCTACAATAACTAACTTTCTTCACTTGGGACCAAGGGAATCAAGCTGGCTCATTATTCACATGTTATCGCCATCATTTGGCCTATACAACATGTCTCTACACAGATCAGAAAAAAAGTTAAAAAGCAGAATTTCTCACCTCCAGTCCAAAACCCCCAAATATTCAATTTGCTCTCATATTAAGGCAAGAAAAATCAGCAAATCTTCACATTTGAGAAGCTTAAATGAGAAGATATTTGGATTTAACAATTATTCATTCATCAACAAGATACATTTCCAGTCCACAAGTTGTTGCAGCTCTAATGGCTGGTCTATTTACATATCCATCATATATGGATCAACATTAGAATTTTGTAGTCATGTTTCTGGCCACCTGGAGATTGTAGGTCCAATATTGATTGTATTTTACTATTGTTATTTATTCATGTATCTGTCATATTAATCACTCTGTTGTTTTATGTACCTGGCATTGAGCAGCTCTTTTTATGCTGCACAAAAAGTCTGCAAAAGCAGATTGTTTGGCATAAATAGAAGAAGTGAGTAGTTGACATACAGAGTCATAGCTAATGTGGTTTGAAAGAGTGTCTACATACGTCATAGAAAACCATGCTGGTTGGATAGACAAGTGATCCATGGAAGAGTAGTGTAGAAAGCCCTCCTGAAAGCCCTTACTCCAAATTGGAAAAAATAGTGGTCCCAAAAACGTTCCCTTTGATGTTTACTAATACTTATTGAAAGAGTAAGCCAGGCAAACCCAAAAGGCCTCTCACCATGTACTGCAGGAGTATTGTTGTTGTATTCATGGGTCAGTGTGTTCTGCTCGGCCCTTCCTCTCAGTGTTACCCAGCAGAAGGAACAGAGGAAAACGTGCACACACATGTGAGTGTTGTGCAAAGGGAGGGCCCGGGGTCTGTATTGTTTTCAACAGATGGGAGTCACAGGGGTGGGAAAGGGTGTGTGCATGTCTGTGTGTGTTGGGGGCCTGCTGGAGTGTGTTCTTCCTCCGTCTGTCAACAAGTGAACTCCCTCTTCATCTAGCAGGTTCTAGGACGTCAGCCAAGATGAGAGAACACACCCCTCTGTTTACAGATTCTCTATATCTCTCTAACTATCTGCTTATCAGACCCTGGGTTATCTGTTCTTCCCACCTCTTCACCTTCTGCGCCCGATAATCTTCCTTGCTTGCTTTGTTTTCTTGTTTTGTCTGTTGAAACCTTCTTTTTTAAACAAATTAAATCCATTGTAACAGGGTGTGGAGCTTTGATCCCAAACTGCTGTTTACCCATCTTCACTTGGTTCAAGGACAGTGACCTGACTCCGGTTAATCTTCTTAATTGTGTGAGTGCCTCGCTGTTCGCTCTCGGCTCTGGTTTACAAAAGAAGACAGAAATGGTCAAGGTTAAAGAGGTACTAAAACAAATCAAGGCTAAACAGTGATCTGATTAGAAATATGCCCCTCCCCCTCCCTAAGCCACACACACACACACACACACACACACACACACACACACACACACTCACACACACACACCTTCGTTATCTCTACAATCCCTCGTATATTTAATAACTGATCTGAACAAGTGTCAGATTGTAAATGTGGAGGCAGTTTGTGGAGTGGCCAGCAGAGGGCGCTGCAGGTGCTGTATGAACTGTGCTTGGTCTTTAGGGAGTCATTGGGTATCGTTTGGATTTTAACGATACCGGTTCTGCTTATCGATTTCGGTTCTTATCGGTTCTTGATTTCGACTCTTTTGAGGGGGGTCAAAAGATATCACATGCTTATTTCACAGAAGAAAAAACGTATTTATGAAGATCTTTACACCGATGTATATTCATATTCACTTCATAAGGTTTATGGAATCTGTGAATGAATTGCATGCAATTTAATTTGGTTGCTGTTATTAAATAATATGATTCAATAATCATCTGTTCATTGTTTTTTTCATTCACAAGTTGGTCAAAGTAAAAAAAAAAAAAAAAATGTTATTAAATAATTTTCCAGACCTTGCTTCACAGCAGCTTTACTGACTTCACTCTGCTCTGTTCGGGTCCGTCTCACAGATGTGAGTACAGCGGAGCAGAGGCAGTCTCGCTTACTTCGTAGAGGAAATGGAGGTCAGAATGAACAAAATCCGAGTTGAAAAAAAAACACGACTGGGTTGAGAATGATGACTGGTGTTATCAGAGTAGTTCTACGAGTTACTGTAGAGCGCGAGAGAGAGAAAACTGCGGTCCATGGCGCACGCGTTCCTGTGCTCGCAACTCTTATTTATCTTCCCATAGTGCCGAGACAAAACAAAAGCAAAAAGTACCACTTGGTGGAGCGTCATCCAGTCCAGAGAGAGCGCCACTGTGCGTGTTTAGGAACCGATGAACAGAACCGAAATTCATTCAACTGGCATTTTGGATTCAGTTCTTACTTGGAACCGAGTTTTGGTTCCCAACGCCTACAGTTTGTCACCAGTATTGTGCCAAAATGACTACAAGTCTGTGCAGTACATCTTGATGTTATATATAGAAGGTATTTTGTTTATCAAAAATAAATGATGCATCACGCTCTGCTTGTCACAGAGTGTACTGACAGGGAAGATGACTTCATGTAGAACATGGTGTGCAATGTGATGACTGTTTGATTTTAATTTGAGTACAACTAAGCCCTGCTGGATGACACTCGAGTGCACGGTCATTCAGTGACTTTGTGTTCCAAAATAGCCTCAAGCAGTTTGTATACACTTTACTGTGTGAAGTGAGATGTTGATTCATTGAATTCAATTACATTTGAAGAAATTAAAAACCGCTTCAATCTATATTTTTATATTAACAATGGATTAAATGACTGTGTAACGTGATGATGGACCCACAGATAACTATCATCACTGCGATTCCCCTATATATAATAATTTTTTTCACATGTGGGCAACATGTTATTTATTTTGTATTTAGTGGCCCGACAGATGTTGGACCCTGTGTCCTTTCGGCAGGTTTCAGTATTACTGTTACTGTACAGTGAGTAAAAAAAAGAATAAACTGATTATTATTATAGAATCATATTATTTAATATATCAGCAACCAAATGAAACTGTATTAAATTAATTTACAGGTTCCCTAAACTGTATGGGGTGAATTGTGAATATGAATTGTGTAAAGGCTTAAAAAAAAAAAAGAATCGTAATCAAGAATCGTTAAGAACCGGAATAAAACACAGCCTTTTTAAATGCTAGATTGCTTGTCATATTGTAACTTAGGAAGCAATTTTGGCCTTGTGTCCTGATTAATTTTGCATGCAGTTAACACACCACTCATAATTTTGTTTTGATGAAAACTTAACTCCGGGCTGTTGCTCCTGGTGTTCTTCTCCACTGTTTTAGAAGAAGGAAATAACAGGAGTAACAGGCGACTCAGCTTGTCTTTTTCAAATTATTGCTGTGGTGGATCAAATTTATGGCCATGTGAAGAGTGGTTCATGTGGATTTGCCTCCAAAATCTTTCGCATCGAAACTATTCCTACCGGCAGCGATGCAAATCTGCGACAATTGCAACTCTTGTTCAATAAAAAGGTTTAAACTGATTTGCACAAACGGAGGACCAACTTCCAGGACCCTATCGATTCAGAGCAGTGTGTCTGTGCTTAGTTATGTCTGTGCTTAGATGTGTGCGCGTGTTGGTTTTGGGGGATAAGTTCAAATGTTTCCTCTCTAGCATTGTCTCCTTTAGCGAGGTTGTCTCTGTAGGGGTGGCCTGCAGGAAATACCAGCGGATTAATCCCCTGTGCCACTGGGTGAGTGAGTGAGTTTGTATGTTTCTGTGTTTTGGGTGGGTTTGTATATTTATATAGTGTGTGAGAAAGATGTGAATGTATGTATGCCAGAGTGGGGGAGACATACTGTAGGTGGTTATTGGTGAATGTTTGTGTATATGCATATGGTGAGTTTGATAGTTTAAATTGTATGTGTTTATGTTTTCAGGAAGTAGTGACCCCATATTTCTGTCACGTGTGTGTGAGAATCTTTGTGTGTAAGTCAGAAAATTATGGGCCCATGAATGTTTACAGGTGCATGGAGCCCACCATCACATTTGTCTGGAGATTTGCTCTGTGTGTGTGTGTGTGTGTGTGTGTGTGTGTGTGTGTGTGTGTGTGT
>CALSBV010011748.1:2551248-2563375 GCA_943590825.1 Bovichtus diacanthus
AGCAGCAGCAGCAGCAGCAGCAGCAGCAGCAGCAGCAGCAGCAGCAGCATCACTCCTGCTCGTCACCATGCCGTCCGTCTCTCTAAGCCTGCCAGCAGCTCTGGCCGGACCTGCACGCACCTGGGTCTGCCTGTCCTGCATGTTCTGGGTGAGATATCTTTTCAACTGGAATTTCTTCTCTGGATCAAGATTGATTTGTAACTGTCAGCACAGGACTTCTGTCACTTCTATAACCAGTTTGCAGACCATGAAAATTGAATACGTTGCAAACTTCAACCACATCGTTTACGCCATAGCAGAATTATGTGAGTGCATGAGTGAGTTGAGTGACAGATTCAGCTTGATGATGCAATTGGCCACAATGTTTTGGTTGTGATTTCGTACCGCATCGAGAAAGGTTGCTGGCTTATTCAAGTGGTGATACTTCAGACCAGTACCTTTGAGGAAACCCTGATCAAATCAAGCTGGGGATCTATTGGGTGGTCCCCTTTTCGGGGGTTGGGTTGAGGGTTGGGACCCCGGCTGTGGGGGGCCTTGGCACGATGACACATTTGAATGAGAGAGATATTATGAAGGAGAACGGGAGGGTGTGCGAAAGCGAGACAAACTATGTGGTGTTTTTCCCCCTCGAGGACAAACATTTCAAATTGTCTCCAGCTCCATGCACAGACCACAAATGTGTCTATTCTGACACAGTGTTGAATTAAATGGATCCCCTGCTCTCTTCCCCTCAGTCTCTCTTTCGCACCCTTTCCCACTCCCTCACTCCCTCTGTGTCCCGCTCTGTCTCGCTCTAGGTGGTTGGGACACACAGCTATTTTTGCTTTCTCTTGTATAATTCAATCTGCCGCGCATTCCCGATCACAGTGAGGGGCTGTTTGTGCACTCGTGTGCCCTCTAAGCAGTGATGTGGTCAGTGAAGAACTGTGTTTGTGTGTGTGTGTGTGTGTGTGTGTGTGTCTATGCTAAAAGCATTGTGACCGTGGTCTCGACATTTGTGTTAAAACACTATGAGTGCTTTTCCTAATTTGTCCAGATATGAAAGAAAATTCCTGGCTCAAATATACAACATAGCATGCTGCTCTCCTCTTTTTTAATTTTCTTTTTATCTGAATAGAGGATGAAAGAGGAGAGTAGTTGAATAGACCATTGAGATCCATCCTTCCCCATTCTGCACTGGTCCTTTGGGACATGACTGCACACCACTGACAGAGCTGCAGCCCTTGGCGAGGAGACTGGATAATCTTACAGAGCTCTTCATCAGTTAATTACCGTTCTTTCTTTTGAGGAGCGGGAGGCGAGGTGAAAGGGGGGTCGTAAAAGAATCTCAAAGCCCCCCAGCTAAGCTCTGGGTCACTGATTGACTGCATCAGAGCACTGTATGACAAAGCGAGCTCACTTAAGGGGGCGGGGTTCAATCTGAGCGCCTGCATTATTAGCAGATTTTTGTCTGGCCCTAAAACACCTTATTTGAACAGATTGGGGTTAGAGTATCCCTTCCCTGAGAATGTGCTTTTCATTCCAATCAAAACATGAATTGCCTGAACCCAAAATATCTCCCAAGACCACTCCAGATCAGGAAATATTGTCAGAAGCTCAAATGGTACTTCTACCATCTGATGATACATTTCTGTACTTCTGTCTAGACTGATCAGGTTTGCATTGTATGGACACATACCTACTCCTTGGGCAGCTGGGAAAGTGAGTACAGCTGCAGAAGCTGTTAAGAGGCAACAGAGAAGTAGAAGAGAAAGATAGGTACAGAGAGAATGAGCATGTGAGAGTGAGTGAGTAAGTACAGATGCAGGAAACAGACCATCTCTATGAAAGATCTATTCCTTAGCCTGGCCTCACATAGGGATGGTTTCCTCCTGTCAGAGCAGGATGGTTCTGGATAAAAGGAGATATTTCCAGCATGGAAGCAGAAAGAAAATGCTCAGGGAAATATAGGAAATGACAGGAACAATTTGAAGGACAAAGGAAATGAACAGAAGATGCTCTGGGCAAGATCGGAGGGCAAAGTAAGCACGGATGGCGCAAGAGGCCTTGAAAGAACCTTCGAGAGAGCGCCGCTCCTCCACCAAACACTGAATTATTAATGAAAGCCAAAAAAAGGGTTTTAGGGAGAGTTTTATCAGGTTTCTCTGAAAGGGCAGCAAGCCCAATGTCCTCTGACAAATGTCCTTGCTGAGAGCAAGTTTAAAAGTTATGCTGTTGACATTCAAGAACGGCAGGTTATGAATGCGTCCACTAATGGTGCCTTTGCATTAAGCAGGTATAATTGAAAGGATGTGTGCAAGGCAGTTGCAACGGTGTCGATAGTGGTGGCCAGGTGCCTGTAATCTAACAAGGTGCTGTTGTAGGAAACACTGCCACAGATCGCTGCCTCACAAATATTGACCCACGGCTAAACCTTCACAGTTGTCAGGGTTCAAAGAACTCCTCGGGATGATCGATATCCATTAATGTATACTCAGTCCATCGAGGTTCAGGGTTTGGTCTCAAAAGGATCACTCTGGGAAATGGTGTCATCCCAGGAATGTTAGGTCATTGGTCTTTAGTTGTCTTGACTTGAAAATAGACAAACCCCAAACCTGTCGTTGCTGTTGTCAAACACTTGGATCCTCAACATGTGACTCTGAAAGCAGGACACGTAAAAGTATCAGGAGGTCAGAACTCTCAGTCCATTCTTCTGATTATTTCCACTGGCTCTTTTCTCACTTCCCTTGCACTCATCTTCTTTTTCTTCCCTTTTTGTCTTTTGGTCTGTTGCTTATTTGATCCCCCCCCCATCAGAGTTCCTGAGATTACCTCCTGAATTGTGTTGGAAAATGTTTCACATGTGGGGCCCCTTTGAAATACGGCAACATTTCTGTAATTGTAACATCTGGGATTATGTTGCTCCAATGTTTTTCACTATAATGGATTTGCCATGCAGTTGTTTTCCGTCTTGAAGCTCACCCTGTTGTTGCCATGCTGGGGGAGTTTGCAACAAGACTCATGCCGTTTCATCTTGGTTGAAAAATCTTGAACAACAAAAAGGGAAGTTTAACCCTTGCTCAGTTGATTTATGAGAGATGTTGAGCTTTGTGTAACACCTCCCACCCACCCCTTTCTTTCCTGAAGAGACCCCCAGCTTTTTGCATGCTTCACTGGGCACATTGGCCCTAAACCTCCCATGGCCTTCTGACTTTTCCTGGAGGGAGTTTTGGGATTCAGAGATTTGACTGGGTTATAGTTTCCCCATTGCGCTGTCCCTGATCCAGAAAAAATATTGACTCATAAACCACAGTAATGTCAGTTTATCCTCCTTTTTATTAGTGACATAAGTTTCCCCCAACTCCACTAATGCAATGATAGCCCATGGCCAGCTTGGTCAGCTCCATTGTATGTTTTTCACAGTTTCTTCTTTTACACATACTGTAAACCTGAAGTAGAAGTAATTGTTTTCCCCCTTTGTTCTGACATCTAATAATGTTGCTTTATCATCTGTGATATCATGTCCCCCTTTTGAGTTTAATTTAGTGGCAATATTACCTAATTTTTCTGAAGGACTGTAACTAACTTGGCCCCCCAGAAAGTAATAGTACTTCACCTCTGGTTGTGTCCTGTGTCATTTCCATCACACACTCTAATTCTGTCAGAGGTGGGACATGACATCATGAGGACGCATTATAGCTGGATCCACAGTAATAAATAAAGTCATGGCAGTCAGAATATACTGCACCGTACCCTTTTAGGCTCAACAAGTTATTTAATGAGTTTTGTACAGCCAGTATATTGCATTTGGTTTTGGTTGTGTTGAGTTGTATTGCAGGCCCACACAGTTTCTAGATATAATGGCAATGTTTTGCAATGACAAGCAAGTTTAAGTTTAGCTATATTTATGAAAGTTTTATAATGGACAACAAATATCCCTTCACTTTTTTAAAAATATTTTGATACTAGAATGATACCAGTATAACCCTGCAATCTGGATGGATCCTGGTTAGTGTTTGTTGCATTTTTACAAAAAAAAAGTCCACACAAGGATCTTAACAATTGCCATTAACTTTGGCATGAATATTTCTGAGGATTTTTGAGACCCCTTCACCTTTTCTAATGAACTAGTCTTTTTATCAAAAATGACCTTTGACCAAAACTTTGGTTTATACAAACTCTCTTGATAACCAATGATCACATTTCCATGAAATCTGCCTGGGATATCCCCTCATCTATTCTGTGGGCAGATTGTCATTAAATGTACAGATCACGTTCATGAATTTCTTGGACTCATTCCATTTCAACAGCCTATTAATTTCTCTTAAATGACTTTGCTCTTGTTCTAACTCCGGCCAAGAAGACAAGAAATCACATCATTTGGGCAGCTTTCACATTTCTGGTTTGATTTTTAAATTCCTGCATGCCCTTTTCTGCAGCAACACCTTCGGGACAATGTTTTTTGGTTTATTATCCCTAATGATACATTTTTAAATGTCTTCTCAGTTTGTTGTGTCCAACACCTTTGCATTGGGCAGCAATTTCAGCATCTAGGTGCTTCTAGCAGTGCTTTCCAATTTTAGTCTTGTTGTTTCGATTATTTTTAGTTCTATATTTCATTCTATTAAATTCTATATGGTTTCCATTCTTAAACTAAAACAAATTATCATAGTGAATTGTTGTAATATGTGTGGCACCAAATGGGTGGTTGCTAAATTATGTCTAAATTAAATATGGATTATAAATATTTTTAAATTAGACTTTGTCTCATGCTTTTTCAGAAGGGAAAAACATGTTTGACAACACATTCTGTACTGTTTGTCAGCCTCTGGCTGCAGTGCCATGAATGTGTTCTTGCCGGCCATACATATATACAGGTGACCTTACGTAAGGAAATGCCCCTTGAAAAGGAAGGTCAGAGGTCACTGTTAGAGAAGTGAAACATCTGTGGGGACTGGCTGCAGACTTTGCTCTGGAGTGTGGGGAGGTGTTTGGTTCTGGGAGTAGTTAAGACTGGACAGCTAACAGGAAGCTCATTGTGGGGCCTGGGCCCCCTCAATACTGGAGCAAAACAAACCCGCTGCAAGTGTGTGAGGCAGTCGACGTTAATGATTCATGGATTTCAATAACACAAGCATATTTGTGTTTACTTGGAAGTACATAAATCCTCTTAAGCTCTGTTAAGCAGAACACATGCATTAATGAAAAAAACGTAAGGGAAATTGAGATTTTATTGTAGATACGGGTAGGAACATGAAACCAAATGTGCCTAGAGCAGATGATCATCAGTGGCGTCTTTCAGTCGTCCATCCCGCACACGTCTGACAGAACAGATACGTTTCTATTTGAATCAATTCAACTGTCTACACAGGCTGCTTAACGGCTCACATTGTACCCACGGGTTAACACTTTCCAAAGTGTACTTTTACTCTTCAAGTTCAATGTTCTTCTGTTTTACGCTCGTAACTGCAGACATTGTGTGTTTGGGCTCTGAGCTGTGCCTGAAAGCATCCTATGTAGACACAGAAGGTGGACTGAAGCTGCTCCTGCTACTCACACTGCACCTCCTGTGTAGATACAATGTCAGTGTCACTGGACCTCCATTCACATAACTGACAGGTCTATTTAAACCCCCCCCCCCCCCCCCGCTCCGTACACCTAGCTGTGATCGCTGATATTCAGTAGTTATTACTGTAGCTATCATATACTAATCTGAAAACATGCCGCCAACCTTTGCCTCAATTTCACATTATTCATTTTAAGCTTTCGCTACTGTCAAATCTTGCTGCAGGTTGCTTTTTGCTGGCCAACTACTGTCATTGTCAAATTTGTTTATGCATTGATATTATCACCTATTTTTATGAAAACTATCTATCTGAGCTTATCTTTGTTATGTCTTCTATGTCAACAGAGGCCACACCACGTTTGGAAAAATTAGTTTTCAGGCATATTTGGAATATTGGTCCATTAGCAGCTTATGATGGATTTCTGCTGAAAGGCTATATAACTTTTAAAAGAAGAAATAACACAATATTCCTCCCTACAAATGGAGAGTTGAAATTAAAAGCAACAAAACACACGCTTGTTAAATTTTGGCCTGTAAGACCAGCTTCTTGTGGCTTTCATAGATATCTCTGTGTAACTGACATAACTGTCATTTTGCTTACTTTTTGGGCTTGTTCTACTCTTACAATAGGTCTTAGCCTGCCAAAGATAAACATTTCAGTGCTTTATCACAAAATTAAAACAGGAAGTAAACACACCAATTTCTTAATTTCCATTTGTGGTCATAGTGGAAAAGTTTACTATCTTTTAAAGGTTTTAATATCTTGTTTATCAACCCCACTTGTAAGCCTCCTTATATGGCTATGCTTTACATCTCATGTGTGCAACAGAGTCATTATAAGCCAAAACTTTCCTTACATGTACATGTAGACTTCACTGCCAGAGCAGAACTAAGCAGCCAAGTTAAATTTATGTCAAAGATATTTTAACGAGATAAATCACTGATCAAACCCAGAAAAAACATGTCTATTTATTAAAGCTGGTGCCAGAACTTGAGCGTGTGTGTGAATGAATATGAGAGCTCTGAGATCATGATGAAGCAATGTTCAGAGATTAAGAGTACAAGCGAGTAGCTTTCTCCATTATTCCAGTACGTATGTCTTGTCTATGCCAGCTGTAGCTCCGGGTTGTTTGAGGAGATCTCGATCTTTCTCGGTACCATTTCTCCGATCTGTCAGTCAAGGGCCCTCACCAAAGAGGCCCACGGAACTTGTTAATGCCATGATAACCTCCAACTCTGGATGTGATCTGAGGCCTCCCGTGGATACCTATGCATTCAAGTGTGAGGCCAAACAATGCTCATTGGAAGTGGCGCTGACAGCGTCCTGTTGCGCTGCCTGTGCATTTCTCCAAAGGGATTTTGCATTTGAGGGTTTTATCATTCTTCTAATTCATACTCAGGAAAGTGACTCGGTGTGTAGCATTGTCAGTGCCACAAGTGATTTATTGGATTTTTAGAATGTTCCTTGTTGTTTAGGAAACAATCCAGACATGATCTGTATCTTGTTTGGAAGAACAGAAGAGGCACTTTGCAGGAAACTACGAGATCTAATCATAACAGCAGAACCTCAAAACATGTTGTCCGCTTGATTCCCAAAGAACATTTTGGTTTATGGTTTTACTTTCATCAGTGTCGTCCAGTGCATGAGCCTCTACCAACCCAGCACGATATGGAGCACATGCTGTTTTCCCTTGACGATTGGCTCTTATGTTGAACTTTGGCTGTCTATGATTAAACCTGCGTTATCCCACTGAATCGATGTTATTGGCAAAGGCCGTCCTGCTTGTTTTTGTTTCGGGGCTTGTAGCCATCTTTGTTCCACATGTATAATTTATTTTCATAGGCTGCCATATCGCAATACTGTGAGAGAAAGTTTGGAGCTTTGTTTTCTTAAAACGGAAAGCTTATCTCAAACCATTTTGGGATTTTCACTGAAAACAAACGAAACGGAACGTTTATGAGTTGCTTAATATGGATTTGTCGTAAGATTTTAAAACGCATACCTGAATCCAGAACAGTGAATCACAATCTAGTTATGTTACAGCAATAATACAGACTTTATTTTACACTCACAATGAGAGATTACTTGCAGACACAAAATCAAAACAACAGCGATGCCTGTGTTTCTTTGGCTGATAAAATCACCTCATGGATAGTCTTTGTACTTTTCCTTGGGTTCATTTAAGTATTTTTAAGATTTAAAAAATGGAAGGAGACACATTCATTCCAAACGATCTGAAAATAAATAAGAAGTTTTTACTCTGTACCCTTTGTATGATCGATGTGTGCACAGCGTATGACTTTGTTGCCTTCTTGGCCAGATCACGATTATAAAAGAGATTTAATCTCAATTGGCTTTTATCTAGTTGAATAGGTTAAATAAACTTTCATTCAATACAGTCAAGGTTCAGTCACCATTATCATTCATTTCATTAACACCATTTTTTTTAAAGGAAAACTGCACAAGACAAGTCCTCTGGCTTATAAATTTTGGGGAACTTGTGTGCAGGTTGAATGACTTGAGAAGTGAGTGGTTGAGCATTTGCAATGAAAACTAAACTTAACTTGAACGTGACAACACATCTGGGTTATTATAATAAAAGCTAACACACATTTTTGTGTCAGTATATGACAGTCATGTGGCTCACAATTTGTCATAACAATATTATTAAAATAAAGAGCTGTGTTCTGGGATGATGGGTTTAGATGAAGACTCCCCTTGAGTGAAGTTATTACCCACTGAAGTTATTACCATTCACCTGTGGGGAACCTGAATGTCTCAATATCTGTACCAAGTTTCATGGTAATAAATCCAACATATGATTGACATTGCCATCACTACAGCCGGCATGGCTAAAAAACAAAACCCTGAAAAAAAAAAACGTAAGATAATCCCAGCCAACATTGTGTGGGAGATAGGCTACACCCTGGTCAGCCCGGCAGTCACTGGGGCTGCCTCTTAAAGACAGACGACCATTCACACAGGAAATTTAAAGCCGCAATTTAAGAGAATTTGAGCCAATACTTTGCTACTTAAGTTTCTTCTGCATGGAAATTTAGGAACATCCTTTCTCCAAAACAGTAAATAGTTTATGAAAGATTGTGTCTCCATTGGCCCCACACAAAGAAAAATCTTCCTGTCAGCCTCTGCACTATTTCGAAATTTTGAACGAGAACCAAATCCTGAGGACCAAGACAAGATGATCCCTCTGTGTTACTCCCTCTGTGATGTCAATGCTCTGTGAAAAAGAAGGGATTTTGGCCCCCCACCATTCACTTCTGGATGACTGAGTAATTTCCTCTCTGGGATCCACCTCACTGAGATGAAATGCATGTAGAGAGTGGAGTTAGAAAGGGGGGAGCAAAGGGGGGTGAGGAAGGAGAGACTGGAATGCCTGGGGTGCATTTTTCCCCCCAAATGAAAAGCAGGTGACTGTTCATTGTAAGGCAATTTTGTTAGTGGGAAGCCGAGAGCGGAAGGAAAGGTTTGGAAAAAAAGAAAAGGAAAGCTCTCTTCTTTCTAGTATTTAGCTGCAAATTGTTGCCCGCTGCACTTGTTCTGTAGTGGGCTGCCTACAATTATGGGATTCGCAGACACTTCCTTCTTCAACTCCTGTATTGTAACTTGTCATTCAGGAGAAGTTCCTTAATTGGAAGCAGACTCATTATTTATCTGCTCTCCGATTGTCCTTAAGAGTTGATCAATGAGTCTCTGCACAATTTATCTGGGAATATTTATCTTTCCTTAACATAGATCCACTAGTGTGAGACACTGTAGTATCCAGGAAATCAAACGTGTCTATTGTCTGATGTAGGGCTGCAACTAATGACTATTTTCATTATCGATTTAATCTGCCGATTATTTTCTCAATTAAACAATTAGTCTATAAAATGTCAGAAAAAAAGTGAAAAAGTCCATCCCAGTTCCAGGGGAATGTCTTTAAATGTCTTGTTTTATCCGTCCAAAACCCAAAGATATTTACTTTTAATATAATATAAAACAGTGAAAAGCAGGAAGGAAGGGCGTGAGGATGTTCAAGTTCTGGTAAACATGCAACTTGGAGCTGGGAGAATTTTTGTTTTCTGAAGTTGAGTAATAGCCATAACACATTGTGGTTGGACGCTGAGTATTTGAAACACGGATGAATACAGAGACATACGACGTTTAGACTTGCACAGAGAGATACTAGCTAATTAGTATCAGCTGGAGTCAGACGTGGGTAAATATGGGGATCAGCAGAAAATGGTAGTGTAGGCGTTTTGTGTTTGTTGAAACAAAGCCTCTGGTGAATCCTTCTTTTGTTCTTAAACTCGTGTTTACCACTCATATCCTGCCATTTCTTGTTGAGGGTGGGATGAATAACCCTCACTTCATTGTATAGCAAATGACTCATAGGTTTTACTTGAGGTAAACAGTTCCTCGTCTGTGTATCTGTGGTGTGTGTGTGCTACCTGTACGGAGCTTGTTTCAGCTACATAGTACGTCAATGCTTTACTGGAGGGACATTTTGTCTAATGCTGACAGTGCAGTGAGAAACATATGCAGGGACACTTTTATAAGCACATGCCATTTCCCGGAGAGCAATCTCTCCCTGATTCTGTTCAACATTTCATTTTTATTAGTCGTAAAAATGACACATAGGACAGAGACAATGAAGCACTGATACCCGAGGCAGTTGATTTTGACATTGAGTTTATGTCATGTGTCATAAGCCCTCTGTGTCCCATCTGCTTGTGTGTTATCTTATTAGATAGATTTGGCACTGCACCGATCTCACACGTGAAGTTCAGTTTACTCCTCAGTGGAAAAAGGTGTCAAGTCACTTTAAGCCCACTATCACAAATCACAAAACCCTCTGTCTTTTTTTCGGCCCTTGCTTCGGATTGGGGCCGCAACCAATGATTATTTTTATTATTGATTAATATGCAGATTATTTTCTAGATAAATCGATTAATTGTTTGGTCTATAAAGTGACAGAAAATGGTGAATGTCTTGTTTTGTCAGTCCAAAACCCAAAGATATTCACTTTTAGTATGACATAAAGCAGAGAAAGGAGGGAAATCTCTCCATATTTGAGAGGCTGAAAACAGCATTTTCTGCCAATTTTGCATGAAGAATGACTTTTAACGATTAATGGATGATCAAAATAGTTGATAATTTTTTGGCGATCGAGTAATCGATTAATCATAGCTGCTGCACTTCGGATAAGGAAAAACTTCCCAAACAAGCCGCTTGAACGGAGGAAAAAAATGGAAGAAACCCTCAGGAAAAGCAACCGAGGAGGGATCCCATCTCCCAGGACGTTAAGATGTGCAACAGATGTCGTGTGTACACAATAAACAACACAATGAAATTACAACATAGACAATCCATCCGACAAAATGGTACATAGAATGTGAACGTGTATGAAAAAGATGGATCGAGGTGTCAAACAGTTGGAGTCCGAGCCCCGCAACCTTGTTTCCACCACGAGACCTGGAAAGAGGACAGGGTGCCATACATGTCATCAGGGTTATCTCTGACCAGGCTTGATTTAAGGAAAACTGTCACAGTAGAAAGAACACACTGCCATATTCAAAAAATCGTAGTAAAAAAAAAAAAAAAAAGTACTTCCTTATGCAATCAGAACAGTGGCAGTGGGATCTGCATCTGCATTTATCACAGCCAACATCATAGCACTACTTTGTGTGCAATCTGAGCACAGGAATCAGCCTTTACCAGTAAAAACAAAAAAAAAAAGTGCTTGCAGGATTTTTTCAGGAAAACAAATGAAGGAAGTAAAACAATGTCGACAGACGGTGAAGCATATACATACTGACTGTATATATTTTTTCAAATATTTGATTAAAAGAAGAAAGTGTTTGTGAGGATCGATACAGTACAAAGAAACATAATATTGCGATACTCAAGTGTATCGATATCTTCTTACACCCCTAGCATTTAGGTGGCAGGGGGATCGAATAAAAGACGCTTTTGAATTGCATTATGGGAATTGTAGGATCCCAGTGTATTTGCGACTTGACCCACGCTATGGACCAAAAAGTCAGGATATCCCGGCCTGCGCTGCTTCCCGTTTGATGATTTTGTTTTAAATATCTGTAACCTGTGGGTCAACCCACTTTATTGTAGTGTGATACTAAATCACTAGAGAACCCCATACAATGTGTACATGTACAGACAAAGAATAGACTTTGCAAGCTGAAGTATTTCAACACTAAATGCAAAGCAGCAGTGAGTTGTCAACATTTGGCCTCTCTAGTTTCAATCCAAAAGAATCTTTCTCCGACTGCAGCCCATTCCCTGGGAGCCTATCTCTTGCCAGCTGTGTGCGTGTGCGTGTGCGTGTGTGTGTGTGTGTGTTAGTGGATTGTTTTGACAAAGGCTCTCCTCCAGCTGGATCATGCATCATCAAACGGGGCAATGTGATTGCACACCGATCACAACAAGGATTTCCTTTTAGTTCAAAGTGACAACCTCTCTGCGTCTTTCCCATACGGCAGACAACAGGAGGGGAGGGAGGGAGAGAGAGGGAGGATATGTGTGTGTGTGTGTGTGTGTGTGTGTGTGTGTGTGTGTGTGTG
>CALSBV010011748.1:2563475-2599934 GCA_943590825.1 Bovichtus diacanthus
GGGGGGGGGTTAAGGTGGATGAGCAGGGGGAGAAGAGGATGAGCTGGATTTACAGCTGGAGTTGAGGGAAGTCTTGAGTAGACGAGGGCAGGGTGTGAGGGGAAGAGGTCAGGCAGAGGGGAAGAAGAGATGTGGAGAGAGGTCAAAGGTCAGTTGGCCCTCCTAGCCCCTGTTTAGCTGAGAAAGATGAAGAATGGCTGCCTTGTGAAGAGGGAACATGCCCTGTGGGAAGGGATTTAGTACTAACAAGAGAAGAGAGTTGTGTCGAGAGTATTCTGGAATGTCTTTTGCAAAAAATGGGAAACGGGAACCAGGAATAATCGAGATTTTTGAGATTCTGAAAATCTTATGTCATTTTTCTACAAAAGAAGCTAGATATTGCTACTGATGGACAGTTATCCTACTGACCAAGTCAAAGCTATGTATGTCGAGCATTATTGTATGATTGTTGAAAAATCACACAAAATACTAGTTTACAGTGTTATTTTGTGTACAATACATTTTTAATGAAAAATGATTTCTGAGAAATAAAAATGCAAATAGCCTTTAGCCTAATAACAATGTTATTTATGTATTTATATATATATATATATATATGAAACTTGAAGTTATTATTCTTGAAGTCACTGAGAATTGAGAAATACTAAAAACTTTTTAGTAAAAAGTGTTTCTTTGTGCAGTTGAGCATGAATAAATGTTCCCTTTTGTCTTAGGTTTGCCTTTGTGTGTTTACATTATTACAATTAGTTGATATAACTTGAAAGCTATAATAGAGAGATAATCTTATACACACACTTTACTCTGCTTTCATGCCATCATTTGCCTCATTGCCTTTATTAGCGCACAGAAGACTGGAGTACATATGTACTGAATCCAGAATCAAATTTGTATCGGAAATTGTTTTGAATCGAGAATCCATTTTGAATCGAATCACGGGATACAAGAAACAAAACATATACACACACACACAGTCACAGATGGAGACATGTGGCGGTCACCACAGTGCGTCTTGTTAACATGTCCACCCATGCATATGGTGTCCCATATGAGAGACGGTAGTGATTAACCCAGTTGACTGGAGAGGTCTCGTTGAGTCTCCTGGCTCCACCAGGACGAACAATAGCCTCTGATTGGTGGGGGTGATGATGTAGTGCCGTCCTGTGTGTATGTGTTTATGCTTTCCATTGACTTCATTCAGACTGTAGCAAATCACTCTGACACAGAAAGGGAGGTCAGACCGCTTGCGCTTGTCTGTCTCGTCTGTTATTAGTGCCTTGTGTGTCTGTCAGCCTGTCTGTCCACTTTAGCCGTCTGTCCCCGTTGATGCCTGTCTGTCTCTTTCCAACTCACACTGCAGCTAAAAGTGTCCCCGTTGACTCCCCCCCCACATGTAACCTGTTAAAGACATCTGGTGTTTTCTTCTAATCAACATCAACACTAGAAATGTGCAGTTTTGTTACCTTTTTGATCAGGATCATTATGTTCGGCGTATTGGCGCCATTGTAGGTAAAAATAATAATTACTGAGCCGGCGGAGGGGGGTAATATTCAGAGAAAAACCTTTTTCTGTGATTAAAGTGGTAAAAAAAAAATTTTGGGGGGATTTTGGCCAGGAAGTGGAAAGTCGTTGGTAGGTCCACCACTTTTGCACAGACCTAAATATCTCATAAACTATTGGATGTATTTCCATGACATTTCGTACAGATATCCTTGGTGGCCAGAGGATGAATCTTATTGACTTCACCAGTTCTGTGACATCTAGCGCCGCCATTTAGACACATTTTTTAAAACTTATTCACTGAAATATATGAACATCTACTGGATGGATTGATCCCCAGACTTTTCTTCTCGTGCCACTATGACGTTGACTTCTTGATTCAGAGTGAACTGTCTCGACGTCCGTTGGGTAGAGTGTTGTGACATTTGGTACAGATTCATGTTCTCCTCAGGATGAATTGTAATTGATATCTTTGGGTAACCCCTTCGCTCATCCTCTAGAGCCACCGTCGGGTTCAGATTTTTATTTTTCCAATACTTTGGTTTATGACCAAATACCTGCTAAACAAGTGGCAGTCCCATTAGCCTCAGCTATTATTTTGTGTTTAGTGCTAATTAGAAAATGTTAGCATGCTAATACGTAAAACTGGATGGTGAGCATGGTTAACATTACACCTGGTAAACTTCAGCATTGCCATTGCGATCCCGTTAGCATTTGGCTCAAAGCGCTGTTGTACCTAAGTACAATTTCACAGAGCCGCTGGCACGTCTGTAGACTCATATTGTTATTAACATTGCCACGATGTCGATTTGACTTTAAAAGGGCTTAATAGGAAAAAAAGTGCCAAGCATTGTCCAGGTGGCCAGTTAAATCATTGGCCTGCCTTTTCAGGGAGGAAATCAAAATTCATAGCGAATCAAGACAAGCCTCTCTTTAGCAAAGTTAACGCTGTCCACTCTGGGCAGAGCTACAGGTTTCTGAAAATGAGGTGCAACAGGTCCAGTTTTTTTTTTTTTTATAGTGTTTCATGCTACCGATCTAAACTGAACTGATCAAATGTTAACCTGAATAACATTATTTGGAATATTTTTAGTCTGAAACATTAAGTAAAAGGTTAATCTTATCTAATATAATTCAAGTAAATCTACTGTAAGCAAGAAGACGAAGCAATCGCATTAAAGTACATGTGATATACTTTGGTGTGTGTGTGTGTGTGTGTGTGTGGTTGAGGTAATAGTTTTGAGTTTTAAACTTGAGGAGAAAAACAGCCTCTTGGTTACCTTATTGAACTGGAATGTCCAAAGCAGAGTCTGGAAGGATTTATCTCCATACTGTAACATAACCTATGAAGCTGCCCTGAGTGAACAGCTTGATTCTAAAACACTATATATCCATTATGAGATCAACACTCAGTGACTCAGCATTTGAGAAATACCAGCTATCTTTTAAAAGTTGAATTACTCGAGTAGTGTTAATGGTGCATGCATTTTTCAATTATGAGTTTCATTTTTATGTCATTTTCAAAAAAAGGTGCTTTTGTCCCATATCATTGGTCATCAATGGTTTTAAATTTTGCAATGAATTATGTGTTGCTAGAAAATTTGGATATATCTGTGTTTTATTTATTTATCTATACGTCTCTCTTCAGAGCATGTGTCAGCTTATTTTTTTATTTACTGTACATTTTCTGACAATGCCAGAAAGAAAAGCATGTGGTTAGATGCAACAATCTGGTATCAGTCTGAGTGATATTGGGTCTTTTTCTCTCTTTGTGCCAGTCACTCATCTTTCTTTTCCTGTCTACTTGTTTGGCTGTTTTCTTTCTGTCTTTGGCAGAATATCTTGACATCCAGGTCAACTGTTACTGTACATTTAAAGAAACTGGAATACATGTTATCCCTGATTTGTTACTCTGCTTTCATTTTGATCCATCAAACCCTACATGACCTGTGCATTAAATTACAGTCACCGATAAATAAATATGAACTCATTGTAATTTTAAGCCTTTTAGATTAGTTGTTTAAGCTTGTAAACGGTTGTATGTTTTCCACTTTTTCTCAGTTCTGTGTGTCATTTTTTGCCGGAGCAGGTAAAACATTAAAGCTGCACTAATCAAAAATGTCACGTTAACAATGGACGAGTTAGTTTTCGGGCTCTCTTCTATTTACTCTCCCTGCTCAGCACCAGGGGACGGCTGGTGAACATACTGGAACATTTAGCAGCTAAAGAGCTGAGATATTTCAAGCTGAAAAGAAAGAGAATATTGGACTTACATTCTTGAGTTGGCCAGAAAAACAACTCCAAATGGATGCTTATGTTGCTCTGTGCCTACCGCATGTCTGAATACGTAACGATTATCTCATATCAACTTGATAAAGTGATGATGTGTCAATGTTGTGTTTTCAGCTTGTTCTGCTGCCCCCAAGTGGCAAAACAATTATCAAATAATGCAGTTTTGAAGGATTACTTTACACTCAAATGACCATTTGTATGTCATTTACTCACCCTGTGTTCCCTTGAATTCTTGAGGCCATGCCTCCAGGATGAACGAAAAATGATAAAAAGGTAGAAAACTTATGGATTTTTTTGCTAAAACCTTATTATTTAAATCACTTCAAACTGGCGCGGATGAGTGGTGCTTCTGCTTAAGTGTGGGACAGTGTGTATGCAGTGTTTGAAACAGTAAGGTTTTAGTAAAGATCCATGTGTTTGGGAAGATAAATGGAACTTGTGCTATACTGCATGAGTGGTGTGATAGTTTGTTAACGGACGTCTTGTTAAACGCGGCCGCGATTTACTTCAATAAATGAAAGACTTTTGTCCATTTTTGGATTATTCGTTCACCATAGAGGCATGTGAAAAAAACTTTTCCCTCAAGACGTCAAGGTAACACGAGGTGAGGAATTGACATTTTGTGTGTCGAGGTATTCCTTTAAGTTGCGAATAGGATTGCTGAGGCTGGCTGGATGTTATCAAAACACATCAGTGTAAAATGTCAAGAGTAGAGGTCGCGGCTAAAACTAAGGTAGGTCAACACAGCACCTCCCTTGAAGGTTCCTAGAATTCCTGTGAAATTAAAAATGACGGGGCAAAAATGCCTCTGATAATTGGGAGAAAGCCTGCAGCCAGCTGTAGACGAGCCCAACCCAAAATCACGCAGTGTGTATAAAAATGTTACAGAACCCAGCATTTTTAAAAGAAAGAAGGAGTGTGTGGTATTTGAACCATGGCTATGCATGTGTGTATGTGTGTATGGATGTAAAAGTGTATTCATCTGTGTGTGTGTGTGTGTTTTATATGCACAAGAGTGCCCGTTTTGCCCGTGCGTGCTAATGAGTGTGAGGCAGGAGATTATGTGTGCGTCTCTAAGGGAACGGGAGTCTGTTCCCAGGAGCTGCAGTGGCTGAGCTGAGGGGGGTATGTGTACACCCTGACCCCAGCTTTCGGGGGTCCCGGTTGCCTGTCTGAAACCATTTCCTTCCTTTGTGGCCCATTTGAGAGCCCGAAGTGTGACGCGAATGTGAAGGACCAAGGCATTTGCATGGGTCCTGCTGCAACACGTTGAAACAGAAAATGAATCAGCGAGGGCCACGTCTCTGAATGTACTGCCAGGGTTGCCTTTAACTCTTTAATTCTATGTTCCCCACCCCCATAGGTCACCCTGTCACCCATATCTCCCCGAGCGGCTCACCATATACACCAGCCACCCCTCAAACAATAAACAAACTGAGCGGCGGGTGCATTGCTAATGATGGGAAACAATTAAGGGCTCACAAAAGGGAGCGTCCCGCTATATTGCTCTGCGCCGTATTTACATAGTATTTTGAGGTTAAATGACTGGAGCCTGGATTTCTGGTGAGGGCAAGAGGACTAATACAGACGGGCCTGCTGAAGAGATCTTTCTTTTGTTTGGCTTTGTAAGGAAGGATGTATTGGACCACTAACCACTCCAGCGATATTGGGAATGAAATCCTTAAAGTAGAGGGAATTTCAATTTGAGTATCCACATTCACAATGTACCCCTCGAACTTCGTTTCACCCATTATACCACCAGTAATAACAAATGTGCAAACAAGACAAGTGGCATACCAGTGGATGACTGGACCCCCCCGCCCTCGCCCAGTGTCCGTCCTACTGGATAAGCTCTGGTGTGTGAATGGGTCGAGGCTGGGAGAGTGTGAGAAGGCTCAGGAGTGGCCAAAGAGGCCGCTGAATAGACTCGTAGATTGAGACATTCTGCCTGTTTAACGCACAAGTGTGTCTGTGTGTGTGTGTGTGTGTGTGTGTGTGTGTGTGCGTGTGCGTGTGTGTGTGCGTGCGTGCGTGTGTGCCTAAGTTAAGTTTTATGCACTACACAGACATGGAATACGTGACAATGCTGGCTTCACCTCTCTGTTAAAGTGTGTGGCATTTTGTCATTCAGCCATAAAGTAGATGTCCGTTATGTAATCTTCTTTACAGCCAGTGAATGAGGAAGTATTCTCCTTCACTTAAGTAAAAGTGCTAATACCACACTGTAAAAATACACCGTTACAAGTAAAAGTCCCGCATTGAAGATGTTACTCGAGTAAAGTATGTAAGTATGGAAAATGTAAAAGTATTCAGAGTAAAAGTACTCAAAGCAGAAAAATGTCCTTTTTGGCTGCTATACTTTACATTACAGTTCATTTAACTTTTGTCCAAAGCAACTTGCAATAAGTGCAAACAATCATGAGGACACAACTCTAAACGGTGAGAATCTTGCAAGTACATAAGCTTCAAATAGGTGAAATCATACAAATGTAGAACAATAGCTTCAAATAAGCCAAACCAAAGTAAGAGCAACAAAGACAACCAATAGAATAAAAATTCAACCAATAGCTTCAAATAAGCCAACCAAGTGCAAAAGTACAATTTATTTATTTATTTTTTTTGTTTACTGTTGTAGTTGATGGATGTGGAGCTCATTTGAAACTATTTAGTATCAAAATGCATCTAATGATTATTTTCATTATGGATTAATCTGCAGATTATTTTCTCCATTAATCGATTCATTGTTTGGTTTGTAAAAATAGTGAAAAAAGGTGAGGAATGCCGTCACAATTACAGAGAGCCCAAAGTGACACCTTCACACAGTTTGTTCCTTACCAACCAACAGGACAACATTTAAAATGATTTAAAATGATTTAAAATGAATTAAAGTAATTAAAAGGAAAATCTGAAAAAATCTTCACATTCAAAGAAACCTGAACCGTGAAATGTTCTTGCATAAAAATAATTCAAACGATCAAAATTTGAATACATTTTAAATACATTTTCTGTCAATCAACTAATCTATGCAGCTGTACTTGTATATTGTCAAATGTTTGGTCCGTGAAAATCTTCATATGCAAAGTATCAGATGAATATAGAGGAGAGAAAATATTTTCCTCTGAGAAAATATTCAAGTAAAGTAAAAGTACCTCAAAGGTGTACTTAAGTACAGTACTTGAGTACATGTACTTACATTCCAACAGTGCTTACAGATTTATTCAGCCATGACCAAACCGTTATTGAAAAAGCCAAAATGCGCAGGCCCCTGGTGCGTGAGAGAGTGAAACCAGTTGAATCGTTATAAAAACAGTATTTTCTGTTCTCTCACAGGCTTTTAAAACCTATTTTGCATTTGAAGCTTAAATTAATGACTATTGTGAGCCTTAAAGCCCTGTATTATGATTCATTAGATGGAGCATTCTGCTGCCCTTTTTTTTTTTTTTGCTACCCGACAGTGCACAAATATAGAATGACGTGTCGGGACATTTTTATATGATTGCTATTTTCTTGCATGCTGTTTGAAAAGCATTTTGCTGGATATTTATTATTCCATCCGAACAGTTGGCATCTCTTCAGGTTTTATTTACAAAAACAACATCATCATGTCAGAAGGCACAACGAATACGACACAAGCGTGCTGTTAGTTCATGCCCTTTCCCAAGTATCTATGTGGTAATTGCATCCCAAAACAGATTACTTCATTGCAGACCAACTCCCATTCCTGTGGACTTAATGACTGTTTTACATGATGTGGTTAGAGAGTAGACACTTTGACAAAAGCGATTAAAGAGGGTGTTTCTCCAACACCTGCCTGGCTGGGTCATATTTATTCTGCTAACGGTATTGAGTCCTTCCAAGTTGACAGTTGATTCCTGAACAGTCTAGAAGTGAAACCAGAGGAATGTTCGTTCAGTCAAAACACAGCTTATTCCAGAGGCATCAATTGCCACAGAGCAGTGTCACTTTGACAGAATAGAGAAGCGTTTGAAGTCCCCCTTAAAACACAGGAATTCTGACTGACAGACGCACACTCATCCAGAATTATTGCGCACAGTCATTACCATTAGTCAGTACCATTAAACCCACTTATCACCCCTTTCCAATCCCCTGAAATCCAAATCCAGATTCCCAACCCAGCAGGTGCTGGCATGGCGGCGCCTTTGGATAACACCATGCATGGATGCCAGGCAGAGACCTCCCTTCCTCCCCAGAAAGCCCCCCTTGCCAACATGGCGCGTCCTGCACAGCCACGGTCATTATTTCAGCCTAACTAGATTAAGCTAATCACGTTATGTAGTGGTAAGGCGTAGCCGGGAGATGGAATGAAGGGTCGGCTGTCCTGCTGTTGCCATGTTGTTCTGAAATACAAACAGCGAACTGTCGCATAGAGCTTGATAAACACCAGAGGTAATATTGGTCTGTTTGGGTTTCTAAACCCCCAAATGAGCTCATGAATTTTGAGCAGTTTCAGAGCACCAACTATTTCAGAATCTGAATGCTTATCAGTTATTTTTTTAGAGAGGCTTATGTTGACTAAAATGTACTGAGATTTTTGTTACACACCTTATTTTTTTATTCTTTCTTCCAGGTCACACCTTTCTTCTCGTTAGTTTGTCTATGTTCAAAGAACTTCATTGTGAAAATAAAGGAGCATGACTGTAGGGAGTTAAAGTGGATTCCCACAGCAGTTAAAAGAGACACTCCAACATCAGTTTGCTAGTAATGGTAAGCACTGCTAAAGAAGGTCTAATGAAAGACACTATTAAGTCACATCATGGGAAATTATTTAAAGTCAGGTTATCTCTGCTTCTGCTGCATCATTTCTTTTTAACACTCTGTTTCTACAAGTTTCCGAACTATATAGAAATGCAGTCCTAAATTGCTCCAGGGGGGTACTCACTCCTCAAACGAGCTGTGCTGTGTGGGGGTATGCTTCAGTTACTGGTGAGACGATGAAATATGATCCAGAAAGTCCAGTTTGAGTAATAAATCTGTGGGTTTGAAGGCTTATCTGATACCGAAACATTGCACAGCAGTTTAAAAACACTAAACATTTTACAACTCTTGCAAATGATCATGTTGACTATCATTTCACATTTTCTCATGACAATCCCCAGGTAGAAGAAACGTTACAAAAGAATCTACCGGAACTCTGCACTTGCACCTTTTTTGATTGGCCTTGCCAGAGGAAGACGCATTGCGTTGAGGCAAAAATTAACAACTATGTCCCTGCGTCTTTTTGCTGCAGCCCAACACGCCAGCAACCCCACTGTCTAAACATGATAATTGATCCAACTCGAAAAACACTCAATCCTACAATTCTCATTATGAAACTCTACATACAGTATCTTTTGTGAGACACTACCTGCCTGGTAAACACCAGTGCCATCAAAACTCCACCTTCCCCTGTAATACAGGTATTCTGTTAGAAATGTTTTGTTTCCAAGCCAAAATCGTGTTCTTCTTAGACTTGATAAAGGTCCTCCAGAGAAGTCCTCAAACAACTGATTTCATAGTCGGAGTAGTGCTCCCCATGACCAGTACATTTTATTGTTATAGATATACAGTATAATGAGAAATACTATGTGTATTGAAACTGCTTCTTCTACATCTGGATCCATATGAAGGTCTCGGTATGAAGACTGTGTATTAACTGGATCCTGCACTGTCTGGAAACAAAACATCATGGGAAACAGATAAGGGGCTTTCCTTCTGCTAAGTCAGTTCCTTCTGTTAATAACAGAGGACAGGACAGTCAGTGAATTGAGGAGTGAGGAAAGTCCAACAGATACTCAGTCTGGTTTATCATTCAAGTGTTAGGTCTGGACTGTGATTGCACACCCGAGGCCACTTTTCCAACACGTTGCCTTTTAGGATTGATGAGAAGAGAAAACAAGGTGTCATTAGTGGTTATAAGTTACCGTTAAGTTACAGTGGTTGTTAGTCTGGGAATACTTTCAGAAAGGGAGCTGCTATATTTTCCTTGCCGTGCTTTGATATTCTATGGTCTCCCCATATGAAAATTCCTGTGAGTATTCCCCCAATATGCCAACCACATGGCCACTTTTAGTCCTGTCCAGCATGCACACACACTTAATGGAAGCCTCATGGCTGGACGCTAAACTGGCACATGCTGCCATGAACACACATCCACTATTTCTCTTGAATCCCTCTATAGAACATATGAACATAAGGATACTTAGTTACATTAAAGACATCATTTTTAGAATGTTTCTGTATTGAAAGGCTCAGTAATGTTGCCCCTGTCTCTTCTAGGGTTTGATTACCTGTCACTGTCAAACCAAAGGCAGACATTCTCCAATGGCCAGTGAATTTGTTTATTATATTATTTTGTCTCACTAATGCTGACATTGTTAATTGGTCCTTCCATTGCCATTCCACTGTATCTGGTGCAAAATATAACTTTTGTGACTAAGTACTTTTACAACATAATAAAGTATAATAATCAAATTTGGTAAGGTTGTCTGACTTACAGAGGGATTCATTGGACCCCTATTCCCATAGGGCTGAACCTCAAAGTATAAATGGGGACCAGCTGAGCAAATACACCACAGAAATGATGTCACATTTCCCTGTGGTTGGTCATTAGGGGGCAAATGGAATCATGATGCAGGTTTCTCGTAAAGACACGGCAGGAAACAGTCAAACTTCCAAAGCTTGACTTTTGTATTTGCTCTCCAGTATTGCTGAATGCCAAGTTTACAAAGCAGACAGGAAAAGGACTGGGGGGGGGTATGGTATACAGTAGAAGAAAAACAGCAGGCTGTAGACAGACACAGAGGGATGTTTAACTGGGGTGGGGTGCACTGTCAGGGAATTTCTCCAAAGAGTAGCGTAACACATCTGCAAGGAGGGAAATGAGATGACAGGACAAGGGTGAAGGACGAGGGTGAAAGAAAGAAGGGAAATAACAGAGATTAGGCTTTGTTCTCTTTTTTTCTAGTTTTTGTTCTTTTAACCTAAGCCCCTATAACCTTACTTCAGGATTTAACGGCACTTTAGACCATTTTATGTAGCGTTTTAGAATAGACTGCTGAAAGTAGTCATGATCGTGACAAGGGGTCACGTCTGAGATGAATGTGACCATTGACGTATGTGATTACCTCTGGCAAAGAGGTTATGTTTTTGGTTTGGTTTGTTTGTCCGTTTGTCTGTTTTGTTTTATGGTTTACGGTAAAATGACTGGCTTTACTTTCCTGTCATTTGGTGGGAGGCTGCAGCATGGGCCCAGGAAGGACACATTATATTTTGGTGTGGATCCGCGGACACCAAAATTATTTTTCACTTTTATTAACGTGAAATAGGTGAGTCATTTCTGTCAAATGACTCACGCCACCTGGACTCATTGAAGTCCCTCCAAATCACAACATTTCAACACTAACGTTCCACCTCCTTTGTCTTTTGTTGTTGTTTTCTTATCTACAGCCGGAAGAGTTGGACGCTCTTCATTCCCATACGTTCCGGGTGAAGACGTTCAAGAAGGCCAAGCACTGCAGCGTTTGTAAACAGACCATCAGCCAAGACGGACTCATCTGCCGAGGTCAGTCACCTGTCCGGAAACTCTGATCTCTTGGAAGTACTGTAGCAACCTTTGTTGCGCTCTGGTGGTCCCAGACACCGCTTGTAAATTTTGTTTTTACAGATTTCTGGTGGTTTAACTTCTCATATCACTACATTGATGTACAGATGTACTCTAGGAAAAAGTGACATCACAGTTGGGTGTGGTTACAGGTATAGCAGCAGTGTTTTCCACACATAGACTTTACTTGGACGGACAAACCAGGTATATGAATGGCTGCCAAATATTTGGCAACCCATTTTAGGATTTTTTTTTCTTCCTCTATCTGTCCAAGAGAACGATGCCATTAGCGATCGATTAACTAGTTGACTGACAATCTCCCTCATCAGAAGGAAAGTTTACTCCGAGCCAAAATGTAATCTGTTATGGATCATTGCCTAACATTGAAACAAGCTACATGATTTGAATTCAGCAGCAGACATGTAGTCTACACAGTTTGTTGTTTGATTACTGAAATGTCCCTTAACCTCGAGCTAAAGTCCACAGAGAGAATCTTCACTAACTGCACCAACTTGCTGGGACAATGAAAGCAATATCTGTTACAACATCCATCAGTGGTCTAAATGAGGGGTCATCTGAGGTTTCCTGGGGTTGACTTTGTGTCAGGGTTGAGTCAGTCAAGTGACAGTGGAGGGAAAAGAAGCCTCAGAGAGGCTAAAAGGTTAACAGCTTCTCAATATCCTTAATGGTGTTTACTGATGGGGCAATGTGGTTGACTGATGATGATGAATGATTGGCAGGGTTTGATTGATGGCATCATCTTCAAAAGAATAGAAATGGAAAACATGTTTTTCTATTTGAAAGAATTACATTTTAGAATGTGTTGCTTTGAATAATTGTACTGTATGAATATGTCATGGCTGGTTCCTGAACAAATGTTATTTTCTGTTACTTTTTAAACTAACAAGACTTCCTGGTATCAAGCAGTGTTTTGTGCTTCTGTTGTTTTTTTTAGTCTATGCAGGTGCCAGTTGGGTGAGTTTGGATTATAATGTGAAACAACAAAACAACTGCAGGAAAGAAACTAAGATTCAATAATAGACATTAATGTGGTCACCATTTTACGAACATTCCCCATGCAGGATACCTTTCCCATTCCAAGTGGGTTAAAACAAAATCGAAGAATATCTGACCCCGGTCTGCTCACCACATCATTTTACAGTGGAAATGTCTGTTTTCAGACAGATAACGTCAAGGGAAACCATGCGGAAATGGCTGGATGTTTGATTTGGCACACGGGGGGGGGGGGGGGGGTTCAGCCTGCAGCGTCATAAACCTGACACAGGAGGGGTTGATGTTTGAAGGGCACAGCTTATAAAAACAAAGGTATTCTCTGCACATTGGCATCTTTTTTGGACATTTTGTTCTTGTGCTGTGCTGTGTGCCGGCCCATGCTCATGCTGGTAAAGTGGTCAATTTGACAGCTGTCAATCAAGTTATTTAACACCCTTATTATGATACTGTAAGTATGGTTCCATCTGCTCTTGCTATAGAGTACATATACTGTACCTTTTGTTTAGTTTTTTTATGCTAATTTATCCAGGGTTAGTCCTTTGCAGGAGCGCTCTGCTCCACACTGTTGCACATTCACTGCTAAAAGTTTCTCAGTACAACCCAAGCAGCAACCTTCTGGTCTGAACAGTGAGTCCAATGTGGAAGTGCCTTAAACCTGCATTCTCTCTAATATCCAGCATTAGGATGCAAACCTCCACTGGATGCAAACATAAGTCTGATTCTATAGAAGTCTATGAGAAAATGACCCTACTTCTCACATGATTTATTACCTCATTAAACATTTTCCTGACAATTTTATAGTGTCAACGATAGATTCAAGTCTTCTTCAATACAGCATGATGTTCATTTTGTGAATCATGGTCCCATTTACAGTAGAAAAGACGATAAACCTCCAGGGTATACTTTAGGGCAATTATGTGCAAATTTAAAATGTATACATGTACAATGCCAAAATACAAGTTAACCGTATGGATCATCAAAAATATGAACAGGTTAAAGGACCAGTGGGAAGGATTTGGGAATATCTATTGGCAGAAATAAGATATATAATATTCATTAGTGTATGTTCACATTATGTCACTTTAATGACCAATACCGTATGTAGTCAAAAATGAATTGTGCTGTTTCTCTACTTTGTAAAGCTCTTACCTGGATGTTTCCTTCATGTGGCTACATGCCTAAATACATCTTAAGAAATTACAGGTTAATATCTTAATGACAGACAAGGTTTTGTTACCGTCTCTAGGGATATACATTGTGCTATACACACATACATTTGGTCCTGTGAATACGTTGGAAGTGCAATGTTTTCATGCAATACACTGAAAACAGATGGCTCCATTTGGACATCATTTAGAACAAAGCCTGTGGTTTGAATCTCTGATTGTCTGGGAAAAGTTGGTTGCGTCGCCTCCTTCTTTATCTGCTGCTGAAAGAAAGGCTTATAAAATGAGCACCCCCTGCATTTATTCTGCATTTTACTCTGTGATCTTACTGGTGAGTCCAGATGTTGTTGTTGAACTGTGGGATGTGTATGTCATTAAATATTGACGTTGGCGTCTCTGCTTTGCATGCTCAGTGCTACAGACAGCATTTTGCAGAAGCATATTTGTATGTGGTGTGACATCTGAAGTGACTTTATCTTTATAAAGGAATGAAGACCAGTCTTTTAAATTCATGAAAAATAAATCTTGCCCTCCCATACTTACTGAATAGCAACATTTGAACAAAAATAATCACTGCATTTCTAAAGTAATGAGCAATGGACTAAAGTTATTATTTCTTCCCCCAAAAAGAATTTATTACATTTTGGAATGAAAACATTGTTTATATTTAATATTAATTGCACAGGGTGTTGCTATCACTCTGTTCTGGATAAATAATGTTCAGTTGTGTGTGCAGACAGTCATAAAATGACACAGGACTGCACCTGGGACCATTATTTGCAGAACTGATTTATAGAGGAAATATACTCTCATGACAAGGCAGTCTATCCTGAAGAATCAGAGGTGTGTGTGTGTGTGTGTGTGTGTGTGTGTGTGTGTTTGTGTGTGTGTTTGTGTTTGTGTTTGCGTGTGTGTGTGTGTGTGGGTGTGTACAAAAGCATCAGCTAAATTAACTGTAATGTGTGTGAGACGGATTCACGAGGACAACACAAAGTGAACAGCAGACTTCTTTTTCTCTTTCTCCGTCTGTGCCCCCCCCCCCCCCCCCCCGATTGAGAATACTCTAAATGTCTGTATGCTAAATATGAATATACAGCCAGTTAGCTTAGCTGAGCACAGACTGTAATCAGGGAAAACAGCTGGCTCTGCTCTGTAATTAACACATAATGTCTTGTTTGTGCGGAGTGTAAAAACAACAACATGCCGTTTTACAAGGGTTTGTGTACATTTGAATGTTGCTCATGTTGTCAGTGAGCTTGACAGGTGCTGGCAAGTCAGTTTTGTGACATTCGGACAGAGCTAGGCTAGCTGTTTCTAGTGTTGTGCTAAGCTAACCAGCTGCTGGCCGTAGCTTCATATTCAAGGGATAGATATGAGAATTGTATTGATTTTCTCACCTAACTCTCCACCAAAAAGTGTATAAGCCTATATCCAAAAATACCTAAATATTTGTCTACAGAAGCCCCGAGAGGTAAGTGAGAAAATAAATCAGGTGATCCATCAATGTCAGATCTTATTTGTTTTCTCTCTTGTTGACAGTCATTTTAAAGAACTTGCTAACACACAATATATTTACCTTGTGTTTAGAGTGCATGGAGAAATTAAAACTCACCTGTTAGAAAACATGAATGCTTTTAGTCCTATTTAGAACATGGGGTAGTGGGACACTTGTGGACGAAATGAATACTACAAAGACAAAAAATGGCCCACAGATGGATAACTTTTCTCTCAGGAACTTCAGAAAGATTATCCTGGCAAAACCATTTTTCCACCTGTTGTTAAGTCACAAACACAGGTGAGAAAACAATTTAGATCAGACTTTGAAAATGGATCACCAGAATACAATTTTTCTCTCTTGCCTCTCAGGGCTTCCGTAGTTTCTGCATCTGACTGCCAAATCAGCCAGGGGAATTTTGTTTTACATCCAAAACACTCAATACGCTTACATGTGAAGCACTAAAGTACTATGGACATTCAACATTGAAATACATCTCAGATAGATGGATGCATCAATGATTTCTGTTCTTCATAATGAAGCCTTCCAGGATCCAGCCCCTCCCTCAGTCATGCAGTGTGCTGCTCTTGTTTACCAACAGTCTCCAGTCACATGGTCTCGTAATGACACAAGCACTTGGACTTCCTCTCTCTGTAGCGGTTGCCAGGATACAAGGTGTTAGTTACTTTGACAATAGCATGTTGACGCAGCTCAGGACCGCAGCTTTCCAGTTTGGAAAAAAAAAAAAAAAAGGCTCTGTGTGGAAGGGTATTTTCGGCGAACTGGCCCTGAGGGCAGGAACTGGCTTTTATAGTCATTCACTGTCATGCAGTTCAGGTTAAATGGATGATTTGTGTGCAGAGGAAGCTCAATAGAGTGCTGTTGTGCCCATAAAAAATAAACAGAATGAGCATTCGGCCAAAGGGGGTTTAGTGCACGAGGACACCTTATTTCTTTGTGTATGACTGACTTGTCCCCCGAACTGTATGAAAACACTTCAACGCGGATATCAGTTTTCTTCCACTTCTCACAGCTGTTGCGTTTAGCTTTTCTAAAGGCATCATAGAAGACCATTGTAGCTCGAATCAAACCACTTTCAAAGAAATCTACAAAGATTTAGAACTGCTTTTTCTGCAAAGGGTGTAGCTGGTTTGTCCTTGTTCTGGAGGCGACCACACCGCCGTCCCAGAGGGATCTGCTGTAAACACAGATCTTCAAAAGACTGGATGGAGACACACCACAGTAGCAGGTGTGTGTGTGTGTGCGCCTGTGTGTGCGTCAGTGAGAGTGAAGGTTATCATCGCTCTGTTCTTGACTGCTGAGCTCATCCAGCTGGTATGCTGCACATCTCAATGAGGGTTAGAACACAACCGCACATGCAGAATTGCTTCAGTATCATGCATTGATGCTCTTAAGTTGTGAAAACATTACTACAGTATATAAAAATAGTTTGAATATTTTTCAGCGAGCAGGTAACAGGATTATTTTGTAAATTCCTTTTTTTTTTTTTTCATCTGTGGAACATGTGGAGGGAAAAAAGTTTTGACAGGTGGATGAAAAAAAAATAGTTTGTTATTGTAGTACTTGTTTCGGCCAAAGAAGCTGAAGTGCACCACTATACCATGTTCTAAATAGGAGTACAAGCTATTTTAGTCCTACTTAGCTGGGTTTTAATTTCTGTATACACTAAACACAAGGTGCATATATTGTGTGGTATGTTACATAACTTGCTGACGTGGCTCAGGAGGTGGAGTGGTCGTCGGAGGGTCAGCGGTTCGATCCCCGGCCTCTGCGGTCAACAGGTCCATTTACCATGCACTCCATATATGGGCCTAACAAAGAGAAATGTTTCACCTGCCAAAACCTTTTTTCCACAGATCAAATGTTTTAGAAAGATTACCCTGGCAAAACATTTTTTTTCACCGGTTCTAAAGTCAGAAAATATATTTTTTTTAAGCTCAGACTTGGAAAATGATTCAGCAAAATTATTTTCTCTCACTTGCCTCTCAAGGCTTCCGTAGCTCACAGATCTGAACCTAATCACCATTACTGTTGTGTCTGCCTTGGTGCCACTGCTTGCTTTGGCAGAAGTCATTAGTTTAATAAGTAGAGCAGAGTGATGAAGGACAGTGACTGTCTCCCAGTCTAATATCATTATCCTCTTCATCTGGACGATGACTTTCCATGAGCAGGAGTGACTGGAAGAGTCAAACATTGACACTACTATCTGCCTGCATGTCAGTTTCACTGTCTGGCAAACTGTACATGCACACAGCTGCGTCACATGTATTTGCAGTGAGTTTCAACAGATCTAACATGCTCCCCACACATCGGCAGCTCCAGAGCAGTGAATGCAGTCAGGGCGCCCCCTGTTGGATGAGTTGAAACGTTGCAACTGAACTCTAGTTCGTGTACTGTAAGACCAGGAGCTGTTGAATTGAATTAAATCTATCATCCAGCTCAACCAGTGTATGCCCAAGGCACATGTAGACGTCCTTCTTGACAAATCTTTCAGCTGTTTATTTGCACAGCATTCATAATAATAGCAATATTTAGATTCATTGCAAATTAACTCTGCAAACTGTGGTTTTAAACCTGCATTTAGAATTCCCACGTAAACTACACAGATATTCTCTTCATCCCTGCCAATATTTTTATATACAGACTCTTTCCATGTAGTTTAAAAAAAACAAAAACTAATTATAATGTTATTTCTTGAGGTTGTTATTTCTATTTTCAAAGTTGAGAAGGTCTATTTAGTGGCTGCCTTTGATCAAATGACATGCTTTTCATCTGCAGATGAGGATTGAAACATCTACTAGATGAGGATTGAAACATCTACTGTTATTAATAATACCATTATTAATCCTCTACAAGCATATTCAACGTCCACAATGAGGCAATCATCATTATATTAATTAAAATTGAGTAAGCACGTTGATATGGTCAAATTTCTCTCTAATGCTTTTTATACTTTAGGAGGAAAGATGAGGACTGTATGCACAGAACTGTATCTATCAATATCGGCACCTCGGTTGTTTCCTACTCGGACTGTAGGAGTCTGGCTGTGACACTGGACCACCGACTGTCTGCAGACACACTCTTTACACCATCAGGAGGATACGTCCCCTACTGACCCAGAAGCCGACGCACGTTCTGGTCCAGGCTCTTGTCATGTCACACATTGACTACTGCAGCTCCCTCCTGGCTGGACTGCCTACATGAGCCATCCGACCTCTACAGCTCATCCAGAATGCTGCAGCCTGACTGGTCTTTAACCTCCCCCAGTTCTCCCACACTACACCGCTCCTCCCTTCACTGGTTACCAGTGGCTGTCCGATACTGGCCTACCGTGCCGTGAATGGATCAGCCCCTTCCTACATCCAGGCCATGGTAAAACTACACACCCCAGCTCGCTCACTTCGCTCTTCGTTGGCCAATCGGCTCGCTGCTCCCTCACTGCGAGCGGGACCCAGATGCCCCGCAAACAAAACCCGTCTGTTTGCTGTCCTGGCTCCAAAATGGTGGAATGAGCTCCCCATTGATGTCAGGTCAGCGGAAAGTCTTCACACCTTCCGTCGCAGACTGAAAACCCACCTGTTTCGACTGCACCTCGGCCAGTAATAAAATAATAAAGCTAATGTACTCGTAATGTTCTGAGTTTGGATCTTCATGATTGTTTGCACTTATTGTAAGTCGCTTTGGACAAAGGCGTCAGCTAAATGAACTGCAGTGTAATGCATCTCATACTAATCCTAGCTGCTCCTAACACTGTTACAGCCACCAGGGGGCAGCAGAGTCTGTTGTTTCTGATGGAATAACTTGATCCATCTTTGCACCTACATCTGCTGCTGACACACAGTGTACACATCCAACAATGTTCAGCACAAACCTCAAACTTGAACTTGCGCACGTTGAATCGTCCACATTTCTCGGGCTTCTTGTTCTATTTACATGTTCATTCGCTGTGTTTTTGGAAGCTGCTGCTTGAATCAATGGAAACAGCTGTTTCAACCAAACAAAGTCCGACTAATACCCACACAGTGAACAAAAAAAAAAAAAAAAGTAGACGGAAAAGTAAACAAACAGAAGTTCTGTTTTGTCAGGTCAAAGCAAACAAATGACAGGGATCACAGAATGATTTCCATGGGAACTCTCGCTCAGGATTTTATTCTGCTCTTCCGCTGCGATGTGTTGGGAAATCTCCCCATGTTACGAAAGCCTGAGCAGCTGGATGAAGGTGGGGCTTTACCCACAGAAACCCAACACGGGCAGGGATTTCAGTTGGGAGAATGTGTGGGCTGAATGATGACACCCCTGTGTAAGTCCAATGATGGACAGTGATGACTGAGTGTCAATAATTACTAACATCAATACCGTGGCGAACACACAGAGCTACACAACAGAGTATCAGAGAGAGTGTGTAGGCACATGAAACTTATTTTTCAGCTGTTTAGAAGACAGGTTTAGTCACGTAGCGTCATCAGCTGTTTACCGTCACTTTTGTGGAACAGCTGAGTACGTCTAAGAAGGCTGCCTGTCTGTCTACAGTATCACATGATCTGAAAGCTGGTGTGGCACTATACATACTGGACCTTCCAGACAGGAGGCACGTGTTTTTGTCCTCTTGCCACAATGTATATAGCCCATAGAATTTTCTTTTTAAAGATCTTGCCTAATAATCATCATATTTAGAGGGTTTTTTTCAGTATCTTAAGTCAAACAGTTGATCGGTCGTCCATGGTTACTGTGCAAACATCAATGCAGCAAGACTTTCCATGGTACAGAGTCACCAAAATGTAAGGAAATACTGAACAGGCTGAAAAGGCTCACACTAACTCACCGTCTCCATGGCAACATTATACTGTACTATCTGTTTACATCACTCAAAGCATGATGGGAACCCCAGTGGGAAAATCTTAAAATATATTCCGCCTATAAAAAAAGCGTCTCTGAAACACAGACGGTCTCCTCTATTGCTATGCAGCTATTTCCTGTCTTTTGAAAATCTGTGGAAATGAAGGCAAAAAAAAAATCCAAATGATTTCAAATTGCATAAATGTCTTTGAACACGTATAGTACTACCGACATACAAAATGAGTCCTCAGTAGCCCAATATATCCAGAAAATAATAATATTGAGTGTGCCTATGTATCTGAGACATGTAACATGGCGTGTGAATAAAGGAATGAGAATAGAGAAATTGAAATGAACAAAAATGACCAATATAAAAGTTTTCAGTTAGCTGTAAAAGATGCATAGAAACACTCTAATTCAAACACACACACACACACACACACACACACACACTGGCTTGTGTGTTGTGAACAATTTGGTTTTCGAGCTTTACAACCTGTAAATGGGTATTGATTATATTAAATGCAAGAATTAAGTAGGAAGTGTACTCGGTGCGCTCTGTTGTGTGTGCGTACGTGCATGTGTGCGTCTGTCTGTCCACAGTTCGTCTCTCATACTACTTGACCCATCAGCGTGACATTTTTTTTGTCTTTAGGAGTTATTTGTCAAAGAGTTAGTAGTAACATCTGTACACAGGAGTGACGCACTGTGTCTGTCAGGACACTGTGTGCAAACGTGTCGCTGCTCACATGTTTGTGATTGTGCATGAGAGAGAGAGGAAAAGGAAAAGTGGAGGGATGGAGAGAGTGAGAGGGGGGGAGGAAGAGGAAATTCTCCCGCCCTGCCCTCTGATTGTGTTCAGTGTTGTAAGGGGTCCAGCCCAGCCCTGTGGGAGTATACACTCATTCCAAGGGACCAAGGGAAGGAAATCACCCAGCCTCAGTCACACACACCCCCACCTCGCTTATTTCTCCCCCTCCTCCCTCCCGCCAGCCAATGTTGCATAGCATACCACAGACCCAGAGTCAGATAGCAACCAGTGTTCCACACTCCTCCTCATCTCCTCATTTTGACCAGCTCCCACCCCTGCTGTCCTCTCCTCTGCCTCATGATCGATGTGAACAGTTGTTACACCTTCATGCTATTATTCATCCATTCTTCGTCAACATCTCCTCTTCTTCCTGGCATCTCCTTCTCTCTCCTCCTCTTCCGTCCTTCTTCATCACTGCTCTGCCCCGCCCCCCCCTCCTCTCCTCCTTCCCTCCAGCAGGAACATTTCTGCTCTGTTTATTCTCCAAAGCTCTAACTTCCTAACAAGGTAAAGCCTAACCCGAGTTCTCTGGGCTCAGCGCTTTCACACCCAATATGGAAGTCCTGCTTCTTCCCATGTGGCCCAGGAGTGTTGTTTACTGGGGACTCACGTGCTGGGAACGGAGCGGGACATTGTCCTGGTAACAGACGCATGGCTTTTGTGCTTATCGAGCAACGAGTATGTTTGGGTGTCACATCTAAGAGAGCATTCCATGGGACTTAAGTCACATCTAGTACGTCAAAAATGCTTTGTGGAGGACTCCGTGTACTTTCACTCTGGCGTATTAATTCTACAGCCAAAAGTTATAAATGCGTTGGAAATTACTCCGGCACAGGGGACAACCCCATCAGGACTTCACATGAAGGGTGAAGACAGTTTTCTAAAAAAAAAAAAAAAAAACCTTGTAACTCCAGTTTCAACCCTGTCCCCTAAAAATGACGTTCCCTTACAACTCAACTGGATTCTCAATCATATTTCAAGGGGAAAATATTTTCCCATGGATTACAGTTTACAGATTTAAACACATGATTAGCATTTTCAATTGAAAGAAAACAAAACAACTTGGTTATATTCAGGTTACTTGGTTCAGTTTAGTATAACATCATTGGCTTTAAATAACTTGTGTTTGTTGTATTATTGAAGAAAAATAATCATTTTAGTTTCACACAGGACATGACTGTAGGTCTCCTGGGTGGAAGTCCCTTGTTTGTTCGACGCACCCACCCCAAACTCCTCCGTAGGCGGACTTCCGCAGACATTGACGTATGTGTGAAACATCAGTGTGGTCGATGCAGTTTCGTAATAGGGGAACGTTATTTTTTAGGAGACCAGGCTGCCAGTTTCTGCGTTTTTTTTTTTACAGTTGGTGGAAACAGTGCCGACGCAATTACTCCGTTGACAATTTTTGATAATCAGTAATTGTTCAACTATTCAGTATTACTAAACAATCCATTGACGTCGTTACTATGGGACCTTGGAAACTGTGATGACCATTTTTAACTAATTTGAGACATTTTATAGATGATGAATCAGCTATTCGAATAAATCCAAAAACATGATGGACAACGTGTGGAAAAGTGCAGCCCTGATAGGAAGGTCGTATGCTCCTTTTGTGGGTAGGTGGGTTCACATAGTTGATCAGAAATGTGAAACGCTCATCTCATTCAGAGTATTTTGTTCCCAGCCCAGTATAATTGAATGTCTTTCGTTATGTTTGTCAAAGTCTGGACTCTGAGACAATGCAGCATGTGAGGCCCCTGGGAACGTGAGTACTTGTGGAAGGCTTGGAAATGTGTATCCCGGTAGGCCTTCGTGGTGCCACCCACATTTGAAGGCCTCTAATTAAGAAGTCAGACTGACTCTCAAATGTTACCCCCCAAGTGCAAATATAGTCCTGCGTGTGCTTAAAAAAGAAACTAACTGCACCATGATGTAATTACACATTTGGCTCTAAAACAGGAAGCTTCTCATTTTTCCTAGTTTCAGTTTGTCCTCACTCACTTGTCTACCAGTTTATTGAAATGGAAATTAGTTGAATTTTTTCATCTTATGTACATCTAACAGTGAGCATCATTTTGTTGTACGCCTGATATGCTATCAATAAATAAAGAGTTTTACAAGTGACGTGTCAATCAAGTAAAGCATGGCTGTCGGTTACCTAAATACAAGTCTCTAAATGAATGAATGCTGCTGGTGTGACTGGAATTGTTTTATTTTTCTTTATTAAAAAAAAAAAAAAGGTCTACTGGATAAGATTGACGGCCCTGGAGCTGTTGGTTGAGCCCTAGCTGCTCTGAACACTTAACTTTGGAAGTTCATAAGAAGCTATAACCTTGCAAAGAAGTGTATTAAAAAGATTAGCAATGTTAAAATGACAAGACTGCATAAAAACACACATTTAAAAAAAGAAAATGAAGAACAAATAAAAAATCAAGTCTATGACAAACTCAAGTCTATAAATACTTGTTTATAGACTTGTACTAATACACTCATCAGGCCGGTACGTCTCGTGTCCGGGAGCCTCAACTCTTGACTTTAATACAGGTCAACATATTGAACTCCTATCTGTTGCACTGGCGGCAGCCGTAGCCGGGGGCATTATGTTTTGGGAATGTCCGTCCATCCCATTGTAGTGAACTCGATATCTTAGGAACTTAAGGGAATTTATTTTAAATTTGGCACAAACGTCCACTTGGACTCAAGGATGAACTGAATTTAGTGGTCAAAGGTCAAGGTCACTGTAACCTCTCATCCTTCCCGTCTACTTGGACTGTTTAGATTTTGTCGGTCAAAAGTCACTGTGACCTATCAAAACACATTTTTAGCCATAACTCGCTAATTCATGTGTTCATTTATGACAACACTAACACACATGTCTAATAGGATAAAAATTATGAAGTGATGACATTTTCTATGCAAAAGGTCAAAAGTCAACCTCACTGTGACAACAACACCTTTCTGGCTACAGATCTTTTGCGCTGTCAGGTTGAAGATGTGTGTAAAAGCTCCACGTTTTTACAATTTGTAACTCTTCTTGTTTGCAGCAACATCCATATTTGAAGCGTTCTCTACTGTCATGGCAACAACTTTGTGATCTATCAGAATCAGTTTTATTGGCCGAGCATGTGAACACAAATAAGGAATTTGACTCTGTTTGTCTCAAACACACTAAATGACATACAGCAGAACAACGTGACTGTGAGGCGGTATTTTGTTAGTTTGTGGATTTGTCATGTTAGCACTGTTGCTGGTCCACCTTCAGGTTGTGCACTCCTTTTATTGAAACATGTTGCACCCAGCAGCCGGTCAAAGTAGTCCAAATACTGTATAATTGGCAAAATCTCTTGTACAAAAAATTCTGTTAAAATATTGATTCAGATGTCAGCCTAATGAAAGCACAAATTCGACCACTGGGCCGTTTTTGTTTCTTCCAAATAGCCGGTGAACCGTCTGTACAGCCTGTACCGACGTCAGTTTGTGTATTTGTGTTTAGCTCAGCCGCTGTATAACGTTTCCTCCGTACATTTTATGAAGCACATTCATAAAAGCCCAAGGATAAGCATATTTTCTGCTCAAGTTGAAACATTTTCATGGATATGTCTTCTTCGGGCAAATGTGTGTCTAGTTGCCGCTTTCCATAGACTTTGTAAATAATTGTGCCTTAAGGGAAGGGTTTTTCATAATACACAGAGAGAATGTGGTTTTAAGAACAAAATTATTTTTTGTGATCAAGAGACACACATCAGAGAGAAGCACACTGTAGCTGAGGCAACAAAGATAACGGGCAGTATAGGGTTCAGGAACATACGACATAACACAGTATAACGTAGACACGATCTCCACTCAAAAAACAATGTGAGGACTGGCCACCTCCCAAATTTATATCAATGACTTAACAGCTAATCACAATAGATATTACACTTGCTTTGAAAAATGTGGCTGGAGACAGGAAGAATAACTCATTACATAAGGTGTATGGTGTTCCAGTAAAAGCATACAGTCTTCTCCTTTATTTGGAAAGCTCACGCCTCGGCACACCGAGCTGTGTTTTCATTCTCTGTCCTTCGAGGGGCTCTAACAATTTATGAGCTGCTGGTCCAGGTGCTCTCCCCCATTGACCCTTATTTGTAGACGCAGTGGGAATCGGGAGAGAGGTCTCGGGGGCAGAAGGGAAGCTGCAAGAAATGTGTTGAAATGAAACGGTAGAACAGAATCAAAGAACTTCTTTGATTGTGCGCTAGATTTTTAGGAATTCCTTTCAACTCCGTGTTTTTTTTATTTTTTAAAGCTATAAACAATCTTTCAACAATACATCTCATAACTACCTGTATGTGACATGGGGTCAGTCACAGTGGTGAACCCACAGACGATTATTATCGGACTCTGGAGTTCACCTCAGTTCCACAAAACTTTGTAGTCTTTTAGCTTATTGTTTTGGAACACAACTTTACTGTTTTGGTTCACTCTCACAAGTGTCGTTTCCAGCCAAAGCAAGCAGATGTTTTGAGCAAAAAAAGCTTCTATTAACCCAATGCACACTACCACCAATCAGAAGACAGACGACAGCAACTTCCGATAGATTGACGTAACACTTGTTTGGCATTCCCATCAGCCTCTGTTGTAGCATAGTGCTAATTAGCAGGTGTTAGCTTGCTAACAAGCTAAACTGAGACAGAAATGACTCATCAGCTTGTTAGCATTTTTTATTGTGAGCATGACTCTTCAAGAGTGAAACCATAGGGTAAGAATGACTTTTCCCATTTTTTGCCTAACAAGTATCTTGCAAAATCAGTGTCAGAATCTTTTCCAACTGCAGAAAAAAAACACATCACGTCATGTGACTTTTTACCATAATGTAAGATTCTTCTGGAAAACGACGCGCTGTGCTTTAAGTGAGAGGGGCGTAATGGTCTCGTTATTATGTGCTGTTGAGTTTTGTCTATCTTGTCTCGATAAGCATCTCTCTGGAACATCTGTGCTCTGTTCTGGTGGACAAACAGTGTTGAAGCTGGTTATTCATCAGAGCAGTTTCAGTAGAAAGACCCACGGTATCATTGATTTTACTATTATGTGTTACATGTTCGATGCAACGGTGCTCTCCTGATCAGAATCTTAAAGTTAACGTAGACGTCAGATCTTTTTAAGTGTATCCGAGTCTTTGAGAATAACGCAGTGTGCAACAAACACAAAACTAACACTGGGCAGTATTAGCCTGCTAACGGCAGATAATATTTGACTCTATGGAATTTGAATGGACCTCTTGCTCTTTTATACCTTCTTGACAACTACTCAATGTCATGATTCATGCTGCACCGCAGTGTTTGGATTCGTCCACAATGTTTTGGGAGATTTTCTATGAGCTGTGAAGTTAATTTTCATTTTCTCCTTTTCTGTTTTCTCTAGTGTGCCGCATAGCCTGCCACAAGAAATGTGAAGTCAAGGTAAGAGTTAAACCATTTCAAAAGTATTTTCAGATTTTCCTATGGTTTTATACATCATATTTGCATTGCTTTCCACTTGGAAAAGAACACGAGAAAGGGTCCTAAACCATCTGAACTTTCCCTTTGAAATCCATTTAAGCTTATCGGGAGGAAATATTATTTTTAGGTGGAGTCAGCTACTCCTGTATGTATGTGTGTGTGTGTGTGTGTGTGTGTGTGTGTGTGTGTGAGTTTACAGTATATACATACAGATGTTGGGGTAGGTGGAGTTTGGAGAGTTGATGTTCTGCAAAAAAATCTTGAGAATGTCTAAACAAGTGCTCTTTGTACCAGAATGTGTTTATGTTGGATAAACTCTTGCGTCTTGGAGATCGCCCTGCGTCTAAAAATAAAAGACCTCTGGATGGAGCCGTCGCTTGATTCATCTTGTTTTGGAAAGACAAAAGAGCACGTAGAAGAAAGTGGGAGGGAACACAGATGAAGCTGAAGTTTCTGCAGGGCGGTTAAAGAGGGAAGGTTGTGTGTGTGTGTAAAAGCACGACTGCCAGGAGAGGTTTACAGGAGGATTTGAAGACACGCACATCTACAGCACACATGCACACCTATGTACGTATATACGCGCCCTTCATCTGGTATCCATTATTGAAATGGGTGCTGCTTGCCAGCTTTGCCCAAACCCTCTTTTACTCACAGGAAATGCCAGGGGTGCAGGGCAGACAGGCCATGCTCAGTATGAGGTGGGGGCTTTAACCAGCCATGCAGGGCAGGCCTCTAGTAGAACTAAATCGTGAAATGTAGTCAGTGATAGAAATGATAAGCCCAGCCAACGCCACCTTTTCTCATTGTGTTTTTGGATTGCAATACTTTAGCTCTAACCACCTGAAGTGCTAGTAGAGTTAGAAGATTTAACGAATGGGTTCACCACAATGGCCAAAAAACAAACAAAGAAAAAAAACATATTTTCGCACTAACCTTTAGTGGTATCCAGGCATGCAGAGTTATATTTCTATTTGCCCACATGTTGAGAAAATGAGACCTTTTGCCTTCTCCCCCCAAAAAACGGAGGATGAATGACAGTTAGTTTGTAGTTTAAAAACATTTTCACAAATTCAAAAGTGACATCTTTTTTTCTCAGAAACAATGTCCCCATTACTGTGAATAGTGCACAGAAGATGGTTGCAGTGTTCCTATTAGGGCTGAACCCAACAGTTCGAATACTGCTCATCTTTTCTTTCCATGCCTCTTCATGCTGTTTAAAAACGGTGTTTCTACGCAGATTAGGCTACGGTAATAGTATTAGTGTGTAACTATTTGTAGAATTACATTCCAGTGGTTTTCTGGACACGTCTGATCCAAACATTTCCAATAACTCCAGAGAGTTGTGAAGTCCAAAAGTCAACAATAATTGAAAAAAGCGGCACTCTAACATTACATTACATTTAGAGAGCCACAATAACAAAAAAAAAAAGATCCCCCCCCCCCCCCCCCATTTTTCAAGGGTGATGACGTCATGAAATATGATGACAGACATTTAAAGCCTCATTCGAAAACCTCAATAGCTTTGAATGTAAAATAAAAAATAAAAAAGTATTTTTCTTCAGCCCTAGTTCATATGGACTACCTCAGAAGGTAAAGGAAGTACTGTGGTAACTGTTAACTATTTGGGGTACTTTTGTGTGAATGTGTTTCCCAAAATGCACAAGTTGTGGGTTACTTATTTATGCACAACGTCTCCATTATGACTCATGTGTGAATAGGTGTTATTGAGGATAAATATGAGGCCAAGTCTGTTTTTCCCTCTGTGTTCACAACAACCCACTCGATTGTCTGTGTCTCTGTGTCGCAGAACAAAGTGTGAGGTATGGAAGCGTACGCTACACACTCGTTGATGACATTTGAATTTCAGGAAGTGGCAGGTCAAATTTGTGGGAGGAGACTTTAAAGGAGCCTAGCACATACTCCCAGTGTCAATATATACAAAACTGCAACTTTCCATCTCCCCAAAAAATCACAGCAGCATTTCCTTTTCTAAACATTTTAACTGAAAATGTCATAGCTTTGGCAGGAAGCAATTTGCTAACAAGCCTGAGATGAAAAACAAGGGAGTGACCACGACAGGGTCAAGCTCGATCATTATCATTCAGGCCTGCAAGAGCGTCGGGTGCATTTTTATGAGCTATTTATTTGAAGATAAAGCTCCTTTCTATGTACTGTCAGTCATAGATGACCTTACATGTTAGGAATCTAAGCTCCCGTTCATAACTCTGAGCTGGGACAGTTATCCCAAGTACACACTGCAGCGATAAATCTCTGTCTCCAGATAAGACTAATATGTGGCCCATATTTAACCTGGCGACTGCAAACAAATGGTCCAGACCTGTGTGTGTGTGTGTGTGTGTGTGTGTGTGTGTGTGTGTGTGTGTGTGTGTTTCCCACCCTTATGTATGTGTGTTTGCTCTCAACTGGATGTGAAAAATGCTTTAAATCTTGTCAGTAAGATTTCACTGCTGGGTGATGACAGGAGAGAGCCAGAGAGCATATTAGTTCACCCTGAGAGTTGACACAGGAGGGATTTCAAGGTCCATTTTTCCAAATCCTTGTACACATATATATATATATATATATATATATATATATTATATATTCAAACCGATCTGAAAAACCATATATCAGCCATCTTGTCAAAAAAAAACCCACACCAAAAGTAAATACAACATGCTTTACGCCAAACTAAATTAGTGTCAGTAACAGCTACATTATTAACAACAACAACAACAACAACAACAACAACAACAACAACAGCAACAACAACGTTGAGTTAAGAAATAAGGGTCAGATATATACAAATGCAGCCTCTTAAACTTAATAAAAGAAAATCAAAAAGTAGTGTATAACTCTACCAATAATAAACATTAAATAAAGTGGTGTGTGTTTGAACCTGAACATTCATGAATAATTGATGTATATGGTTCCCAATAACCGACTTATCTTTATACATTTATTCTTCGTTTATTGGTCTTTTGACATGTCCGTCCTGCAATTTATTGTTACTTATTTGCCATCACATGCACCATAATACATGTCTGATGAACCAGAATGGGCTAAAATATGAGCCCCATTGATACACCAGTCCGGCTCTACTGGGTTGGAAACTCTAAAGTCGGGAATAAGCTGAGGTGCTGAGTACAACCTATTAGATTTCACTGATCCTTCGTTGCCTGTCAAGTGTGTTTTGAGAAGGAAACTACCATGTTCCACCGTTAATGAGGAGGGAGGTCTGAGAAAGCAAAGTGGGAGAACATGAACACTCTCTCACTCCACCAGTTTTTCATTCTGCGCGCCAAAATGATGAAGCAGTTGTTTTCATTTTTTCCTCGCTACTGAAATTCTCCGAAATGCGCATTTGGATAAAAATCCCATGTTTCTTTGTGCTGGCTGGCCTTCACTGTGTGTTTTTGTTATTTCAGATTGTTATTTGTGACCCCTTCGGTTCCTCTCGTTGAGCACACCAGGCTTCAGTTAGAGATGTGGTGCTTGCAGCTTGCTGATGGATATTTCTACATTTTGCTCATCATGTTCGGCAAGTGAAAAGCGTGTAAATTGCTTCCTTGTATTACCGAATGTGGCAACTGTTTCAATAACACCGGCTCTTAGGTCGCTTGGAATCTTTTCATGCTCGACTAATGAGTGATATCGAAATATTTTAAAGGACAAATGATTATAGATTTAGACGAGGAATTTATACAGTAGATTGTATATATATATATATATATATAAAAAGAAAAAGGATGATCAACCATTTGTGTTCTCCAGTTGTGGACACACCTGCACAATTGTAAGGGATTAGCTAAACTTTCTCCGCTCCAGGAGGTTTCTGGATAAAACTATGTACCATTGCTTTTGAACAAGCACTCATTCTGGCACTGTGCGCATCTCAGTGGCAACCGTTACCCGACATTTGTAACATTTCTGAGCGATCATCTGGAGATTGAAAGTTTTGGTGCGGCTAAGAACAAAAAGCAGACCATCTATCGCTCATTATTTATTGCCTGAGAGTCTTTGGACGCATCCAAACACCTGTATCCACACATGTGAGGTGCGTCTTTGAGAGAGAACATCGGGTTTGCAGCTGGCCTTCATCTGTTGAACACAGCGTGGATTTCTAACTGTGGAAGGTTACAGTAGCTGTCTAGTCACCAGGAGCTTCATGCAATAAGCCAGTAGTCCTTTAAGAGACCATACTTCAACTGCGAGACAGGGGGTTACACCTAAGTAACAACTGTCCAAAAACCCTTACGCTATTTAAATTTATAGTGATCTAAAACAGAAAGAAGCAGCGCATCCTCAGATTTGATGAGCTGGAACCAGACAATGTTTGGCATTTTTACCTTCTAGCTATGCTAGCAGTGTGGCTCTGGGGATGGCAAGTTCGGTCTCTTGGTCGACCACTTGGGTCCGGTCTGACATATCTTCACAATTATTGGATGGCTTGCCATTACATTTTTGATCGACATTTATGTTCCCCAGAGGATGAATTCTAATGACTTAAGTGATCCTCTGAACTTTCCTTAAGTGCCCCCATGAGGTTGAAATTTGTGGTTATGAGTGAATTGTCTCAATTATTGCCATACAAATTTGGTCCAAACATTCACATTCCTCTCAGGGTGAATTGTAATAACTTTGGTGATCCATCCAATTTCCATCCAGCGCCATCAGAAGGACCTCATTTAAAACTTTATTGTGGATTATGACCAAATACTTGCTAAACCAGAAACATTTCCATCAGCCACAGCTTTCCTTTGTTCAGTGCAAGCATTTACCAAAGATGGTGAACTTGATAAACACTATCCCTGCTTAACATCAATGACTTCAACAATGAATTGCTCAATTGTTGTTGAATACATTTCTGTCGGTCAATAATGGATTACTTAATTAACTATTTCAGCTCCAGTACTAGGACTTTAAACGTTGGTTAACTTTAGGTCGTTTTTAAAGAGTAACTGTGACATTTGGACGACCATGAAAGTCCTGTTTGTCCTCACGCTCCATTCTGTCTCACATAACCTCTTCCTTCAGCAGCAGCTGTCAACATCATTTGGCATGATTCACCTCATCTTCAGTTCCAGTGACTTCCTTTAGATACCACACGCTGCTACAGGGCTGATTTATCACACTGGCATTCATTGGACGCTTTGGACGCTGTGTCACTTTGTGACTTAGTACTGTAGCTTTGGCTACAGCACTAAGTAACAAAGTGACACAAGGGATTTCAGGTTTATGCTTGTAATGACAGAGTACTGTGAATACCTGCTGTTAGAGGCTCATTTCTATTTAATGTCCAGATCCTCTCAGACTAAATTCAATTTCTGTCTATTTATCAGACCTTTGTAAGAATTGATGATGTGTACTTAAACTGTCAATAAAACTTACAGTATTTATTATGATTTTGAAGGTATCGTCACTCCTTGGAACGTGCGATCATGTTACAGCCTCCGCCTAATAAATCAAAATGTATTTAAGTGCTAAAAACATCTTGATGCTTATCACAAGGTCATATGCATTTGCTATCACAGACCAGAGACTAGCCTTTAATAGAGAGACACAACACATTGTTCTTTGACTATAAGTCGAAGAGGCATTACATAACCCCGAGTGAAGTTTCAAAGATGCCGGCGTGCTATTGAATCTTAGTGACAACATTAACAACTTCCTTCCTTTTCTATGCGGTGGCGGCTCTGCAGATAGTGTTAAATGGGAGTTAGAGTGGGAGCAGCAGAGGGGGGGGGGGGGCTGAACTCCTGTTAAGGGAAAACATGTGAAAGTCTTATCGCTGTGACAGACTGAGGTCTAGGAACGAGTGAGGGCAAACACAAAACGGACGGGGTGGCGTCATAATCAAAATATTCCCTTGGGTCTCTGCCATGGTGTCTGTATGTACTGCATTTTCAAGTAAGCAGCTCAGAGTCTGATCAAATACAGACCAAGCCAACAGCTCTGAGGCTAATTGAATTAGCAGTCACAGGACAGAACACATGCTCGCTGCTCTGCCCTCCTCCTTAGGACAGCAACCGTTTGCGGGAACACAACAGCACAAGCACGGGATAAATCATACGGCCTCTAATTTGAGAAATAATGTTTCTGATTTTAGTTACATCAAGATTTTCAATTAGTTTCATACTATGAGGATGAGTCTAGATATATGCAGTCAAATGCATCATATTTAGAGATATATTAAAAGGTTGAAGTTTGTGCACTCCTGGAGAACACTAAGACAACTTTAAAGCTGCATTAATAGCATTTTTTTGGCCACTAGGGAGCAGCAAAACAAGCTGTAAACACATCATTGACATATACCTTTATAGAGTTGATGCACCTTACATGTTAGCTAATAGGGTTGGGCGTTGTGTTAAAATTTTCCCACCGGCCACCATCAGCCCAACAACCAGCGATTGCCGATATATTCACACAAGTGTGTGTAGTTTAATTGCTTTGTTAACTCATTGTAAAAAACTCATGTCATTCAAACTTGACAGGAACTAAATAAAACTCTTCAAAACCGTCATGGTTAGTCTCTCCACTGTTCCAAGAATCATACCCTGGTTTGGTCGAAATAAACCCCTAATTTACAGAGTAAAATGTGAAAATAATCTAGCTCTACACAGTGTCGTTCCCCGTTTTTTTCCCTGTGTTACTGGGTTAGCTCGCTGAAGGAGAATATGTCGCTAATTAGTCTTTATTCTCACCTAGCCAGTCCCATCTCCACACTCCGTTTTAGGGATGTGCCAACTGCCCCTCACTTGCACTTTCGGAGCAAGACAATTAAATTATTTTTAATTATTAAAATAAAAAATGACCAGAAAAAAATGACCAGTGATGTACTTAGCCAATCGCTGATAGCCGATATATTAGTCCAATTGGCCAACCTTATTAGCGAACAGTTGCCTTTTTAAACATCCAGCAGAAGAACATTGGAGTCATGTTTCTGGCCGCCAGGATGATAAGATTACCGAGACGGAACCAAGCCGTAAAATTGGTGATAATTCTCTGTGGGTTTGTCGAAAGGGACACCTTTCACAATACACGTACTAACTTAATCCATTGACAACAAAAACATGTGCAGCTTTAACTTTGAACCTTGTAAACAAAAGATGCTGTTGTCGACTTTACAGCTCACTCACAAGCTCATTTGTAACGGTTGTGGCTGCGAGAAGCAAAACAGAGGCTCACTGACCTGTTAGCGTCATGAAAAACAAAAGCAATATTCTATTAGTGATCGCCTTTCTAGTCCGTGAGTGAATGGCTTACACAACGAGTAATGGCATATGGCCATGTATTTAGTAACTGCATGGTAGCGACATGTGCATAGATACAGCAGGGAAAAAAACAAACAGGAACGCCCAGTTTTTAACATGATGGAGTAATCAAGAGTTGCTGGAAAGAATGTCAACAATGGGCCAAGTACATGCAGGAGACAGCGGTGGAAGGAATAAGTGAGAGGAATGACTTAGAGCATGCAGTTGTATAAATTACTGGCCATTTAATTGCCCAACAACTACAACATTTTTTTTTTAACCCTTTATTATTCCTAGGGAACAGTTGCTGAGCATGCACCCTCTTTTCCGGTATCACTTATCTTCCCTGACCACCACAACAGCTGTGAGAAATGACTCAACACCTCCTCATTACATGCTGAGGGAGCTCTGAGACTTTTTTTTGTTCAAGTTCCCCCCACCCATAGATCTCCAGCCTGTCTTTTGATTCAATGTGACAACTTTTCCATCCCATTCCCGCTTCCACTCCGCTCCTGCTGCCTAATCATGACCATCCAGGAGGAAAAATCCATGTTAAATCTGGTCTGTACAAGCTGCATGGGCGTTGGTGAAACGTTCCACTGGCCGCTGGGGGACAGTGATCTGCTCGGCTCTGCTGTTGCCTGGGAAAGCCTGAGTCAGACTCATGAAACAGGACTTCATCCAGACAGACCTTTTTCTTTCTATGTCCCTCCCTTTCTTTCTGTCTTATTCTCTGTCTAGTCTTCATTAACTGTTCTTCTGTATGACACTTTTTTCTCAACACTACTGTACCAGTTTCTTCCAACCCAACCCAACTGCAAAGTCTTCATCGTTTTTTTTTTACGTTTGAAAAGTCAAATTGACGAACAGTGATAGCGAGAGCTTCGTTTGTCAGCTCACGTACAGGAAGGATTCGTGCTGATGTTGTGGATCTGTCGATGATTTAGAGGTCTAACTTACTTGAAATGATGTCTCTCTCAAGCTAATACTAAGCATCCTTGGCCTACAGATTACAGACAGCAGTCGCAGGATGATGAAGGTGATAAAAGCCAGGACACAGGAAATAGACCAGACTAAGAGAAACATACATTAGCCTCAAATACAGACGGAGACCTTTCCCATGCTTTACAATCCCTAACATACAGAGACGTAACTGTTGGTATGCATAATTGCATTGCAGTGAGTGTGGCAACACAAAGCACTAAGTACAGTAACTCATATCCACATGGACAAACACAGACACCAAAAAAAAGAAAAACCGAAGGGGAATTCCCACTTCCCACAGTTTGGCCTGGTCCCTACATTAAAAGGTGTGCATCTCACATAAACAAGCATGTTGTTTTGTCACCTTAAACCACATGTCTCCTCTGTGGCAGCCCTCGCTTCCTTCCTGGCCCTTGTCATTAATAGCGAATAAAATAACGCTTACTGAGCCGACATCTGGTGAACACGGCTTCAGCTAAAGGTGTTGCTTTTAGAAGTACCTTCCGTGTAATTACTTCCAAGCAACATCAAAGACGGCGACCATTCTTTCCATGTTGAGGCGTGGTTCTTAATGCGCTACAAATTTGTACCAAACATTCTTCAGTAATGTCCCTTTGTCTGCTACTGGAGGAAACCAATTAAAATGCCAGAACGCTCACTGTACTTACTGTACTACCTGACTGTCGTCATGATTCCAGGTGACATGAAAGCCAGTCTTCCAAAGCTAATCAATATTTCTATTTTAACAACGTTGCTATATTGTTGACTGAAAATTGTCCAACACAGCAACTGTAACTGGGGACATGTTTGGGGCTTAAGGGGTTGTACCCAACTCTGTAGATTACATTCCAAGTCACAGAGCACCTTTTTGATTCTAACACAGGTCACATTATTTGTTTTTTTTTCTGTCTAATGAGAGAAATAACATTTTTTGGGATTTGTCAAAAGGCAACGTATCCTCATACAATGGTTCGTATGATATGTCGCACATTTTTATCATGCCATCTCCTAAAAATGTCCAGCAACACGAGCGATTAGTGGGCCTGTGCAAGCCCCTGCAGTGCAGAACCTGTTTAGCCAACATGACTACAAATAAGATCGTGGTTTGGGCTAAAATATCAATGTTTCTTACATTTTTGTACGCAAGTGCCGTGAGTTAAGTACTACGTTACGTAACAAAAGTTAGTTAAAGTTAAAATATGTCAACGTTGACTTTAGTTTCACAAGGGACAGCGGTCTCTTGGATGAAAGTCCTGTGTTTGTTTCCAAACGACACAGCTGCAGTTACTGTGAATCGTCTAGTGACTGATGGTCAGTAATTTCTACTCATCACGGGATCGAATCCGCTTCCTTGGTGTCAAACGTCACAGCAGCAGGGGCCTTTATTAACCGTTACCATTTTGTTTGTAACTATTACAAAAAGCTTGTTGTCAACGTCGTTATTTATATATAGGTATATTATGTAAGTTCAAGCTGCAGATGTGGAGTGGATACAGTTCTGCAGGCTAAGGAAGGGAAGCTTTTTACTTTAGTGTAAGTCAGCAGAGAGAAGGGCCAACTTTAATGTTGACAATGCTGTTGCATACATTCCAGGTAAAATATAATGAATAAATATATGTCTTTTTCTTTATTAGTCCATAGGGATGAATTAAAATGACAGTAATCCAACAGTGGTCAGCTGGCTTACTCTATTGTACTGTACTCCGCAGTGTTGTGCTTGTTTTCAGGTTATAAAGTTCATGTTCATATCTCGTTATACAGTATCAGCATATAAATGCGAGGTTGAACTCTTGGAATCAGAGCCACATGATTAGTTGCTGTTGTGAGTTGAAAGACATACTGAGCTGGGGACCGATAAGTATGTATCTGCACACTGCTGTTGACACTGTCTGACTTTGGAGTTGCTGTGAAGTCAATGGATTCATTCATGGTACAGTACTTTCTCTCTCGTTGCAGCTGTAGAGTGTGTGTGTGTGTGTGTGTGTGTGTGTGTGTGTGTGTGTGTGTGTG
>CALSBV010011748.1:2599944-2621241 GCA_943590825.1 Bovichtus diacanthus
GTGTGTGTGTGTGTGTGTGTGTGTGTGTGTGTGTGTGTGTGTGTGTGTGCGTGCGTGCGTGCGTGTGTGTAACAGAGGGAGAAAGACGGTGAGACGGAGAAAGAAAAGAGCTGTGCTTTTGTTTCCCCGTTGCTCATGTCCCGTTCCCCCTGATCTCCTTGGGAAATTCACTTCAATATTTTTTTCTCCTTTTTCCTCGTTATACTCATGTGTCTCCCCCGTTTGGGAGGAGGGTGAAAATGGACTGAACAAGAGGGAGGAGAAAACCCAGGCAGAGAAAAATGAGGGAAATAGCTATAGCCTGTAGCCAGACTTTGCCTGCTTATTCAGCGCTGAGTGCTGCACTGCGCCGTTTCCAGTTGTGGGATGTTAAGATTTGCCTTTGGCTGCACTTCTCTCCCTCACATAAAGACTCTTTAGACATTTTTATGCTCATTTTCTTGGAGGAGGAGTGAGAGAGGGAGAGACTTGCCAGACCTATTAGCCCGGAGCCTGAAACACACACACCAACTCTCTCTCTTGCTCTCTTCCTCTCTCTCTCTCTCTCTCTCTCTCTCTCTCTCTCCGACACACACACTTGTACACTCCTCCAGCTCCGCGCTGCACCAAGGTAACAGTGAGTGGATTTAGCTTTAGCCATCTGGTCGGAGTGCAGAGAGAAACCCTCTGCTGCACAGGGGGAATAAGGGAAAGGACGATGCAGCACTAAAACACAGAGAGAACCAAAGAGTGAAAGACAGAACGACACACGCGCACACTGAGACAGGATGGCCACCGCAGTGTTTCAGGTAAGGAGTGTGTGGTTGTAGGAGGGGGGGAAAAGAGCTGCTGCCTGTATGGTATCGGAGCGCCTGGTTGTCCCAAGTGTTGTCTGTGCTGTGCTCTGTTTCACAGCACACCCTCCGCATTATGGATTTGCTTTATTCGGAAGGGAGAAAAGAGAAAGTGCTCTCGGATGTATGTTGTTTTAGGCATGTATGTAACCTGGGATAGGAGTGCTACTAGCGTGGTGTAGATTTACTGTATGCTCTGTTTTTACATATGCCTTTATATAGGTACAGTATGCATATATGTGTCTGAAAAAGTGATCCCAATCATTATATGTGTCTGTAGGATTGCACAGCACAGTGCATTACGCTGCTTCCACAGTAGTATGTCCCCTGTAGCTGTACGGATGACAGGAATGTGTGTAAAGGAGCATGTAAGAGAGATAGATTGGAATTTGTGTTTTGTTACATTACTGTAGACGTTGCATGTGTGTATGTAGTGTAAAGCACTGCTTGTTTCTGGAGTGCTTGTGTCTGTGTGTGGTCTCCTTGGCTTACCATGTTTTGCGGTTGGTGGCCCAATGGTCATAGCTGGAATGACAGCGGTGGCGTATGTCTTTTCTCTTTTCCTCTCTTCTCAGGACCTATTGAGGGGTACTTTAATGTGTCTCTTTCCCCCGTCCTGTAGTAATCGGACCCTTTCTGACCCAGAGGTCAAAGCTCAGTTTGACAAAGAAACGGCCAACAAACATTTGTGTTAGAAAGGGTTATTTCATCTATGAAACATGTATTATGTTTTTCATTAAGGAGAGAAAGTATGCGTTAGCCTTCTTCCACTGCTTTCAATGTTGGTGTGTCTGCAGCCCATGAACTCAGCCGCAGCCTTTCACAATAGGACCTTGCAAAAGTTGTTGCAGAGAAAACATCGCCCAAGCCATGAGAAAACCCGGCGGCACTTTGGGAATTCTTGGCACGTCGATGGAGTCACGATCGCCTCCAATTTGCTTCAAATTGAGTAGAAAACGGATAACGGCATAGTGTGAAAACGCAGAACATATTCCTGGGGAGACTTGTAAGAAAGCACTGTGCGCTGTTATTTTTCCTGTCAATCCTGTTTGTGTCGGGTGTCTGGGTCCTTAATGGATTCTTATTTGTTTAGGAGGATGGAGTGCTGCCAACACCACATTAAACTATGTAAGATAAGCCTCAAATTGTGTTTAGTCCTTCAAATATAGCTCTCATAAAAGCAGTAATATACTATAGTTCAATAGAGCTGTTGCAACACAATGGCAGCTTAATGCAGGTCCCATTGGTTGGTGCTGGTATAGTTCCCTGTGACACAAGGCCAAGTGAAATCTTTCAAAGTGACATGGCTGTTGACCCTGTACACCTCCAGCTCTCTGTCACTTCCAAGTTCCCATCAAGTACAGGTTGCACAGCACACTATATTCTACATGGCAGCTTCATTATATGCCCAAAAGCCAACCAGTACCCTTACAGTGGAGGTGGTTTGTGGTTGGATGAAACCCAACTTTATTTAGCTCTTAAAACTAGATTTTGAAGCAGGGCCCCTCAACAATGTAGCCCCCAAATGTTAGGCTGCTAAATTAGGACCATTTTTTGCTGTGACTTTGGCTAACAGAAGCTAAAACATTCGATAGAGCTGGGAGGAACGGCATAGTTGTGTCATGTATCTGTGTTGGTTCATCACTAGGAGTGATCTGTCACATTTCACAGAGTAATTTGATTCATGGTTAGTATTAAAACAGTGATTCCCGACCGGTGGTACTTGTACCCCAGGGGGTACTTCTGCAGCAACTCGGGGGTAAAAAGGAAATATTGTGGTGTAGCTCAACTAATTTGAACATTTTATATGACAATTTGATTCGAAAATAAAACCTATATTTAGTCAGCTGTCACTTGAACACAATGTGTTGCAATCGAGAGTGTGTGAAAAGTATTTAGCAATCGACCAGAGAAGTCTAAACAGTAAACGAGAAATAATGAGAACACAAATAGTTAACTACCTTAAAGTAATGGATGAAGGGTTGAAATGGCTAAACGTCTAGCTTCTGCCACTAGTAGGACAAATGCAAACAAGACCAAACCAACCGTGACGGGTGGTGTTGATGAAGGGGTACTTAACTTAATCTGTGGGGGTATGTCTTTAAAAAAGGTTAGAAACCACTGGATCAAAACACCTTGCTGTAATATGCAATATCTGACTTCAGATTTGTCGTCACTTGTATGATGTGTGACCCACACATTCCTTGGAAGCATTCCTTGTCAAACATAAATGTGACACAGCCATGTCCTGTCCGGACAGCGGCATTACGCATCACTCCTGGTTGTGTGGGAATGGCGTACAACCACTGGCAGGGAGCCCGTGCCGGACTGGATTTCAGAGAAGACATTTTTCATCATTACCATCTGCCAGGGAAACAGTGCTCCAGTCAACCCCCCGTCCCTCCTCTAGGCAGCTCATGATAGATGCCTAACCACAAACACACACGACTGCACATGCAGCCAAGACGGGCACATAGGAAGGGTTGGGCAGTTTGGGAAGGTGTGTGTTGAGTGACTATTTCTGTGTGTGTGAGTTTCTTGGATTAGGGATAAGGCAGTGGTCTATAGACCATATAAAACCACCAGCATGGATTCTCATGCTTCTCCGCTGATGTAATCCTTCTTTGGTGTATGTGTGTTTCAGTCGATGCAGACAGAGCTTAACCTCTTGCATTCGTACGTATTGTAAAAGAGAGCATTTAAAAAAAAAAAAATGTTTTCATTGTTGACACAGAACACAGTTACATGACTGTGCAAAGTACTTTGTTTGAGAAATGTTTGTCGTAACTCCTGTTGTGAGACTGGAAGCTTTGTTTCAATTCACATCCCCACGTAAACCACAGGAGGGATCGCTGGAGCAGTGTCTAGCCAAACCTTTATTTCGTTTACTCGGTTTTCTTTAAATTCACTGTACCAGTCTTTCCCTCTGTTCTATTGTTTATTTCCTTTCCTCTTTTCTCTTCTCTCCATTCATCTAAATTGATGGATGGATGGATGGACAGTGGTTCGATCCCCGGCCTCTGCAGTCAGCATATCAAAGTGTCCTTGGGCAAGATACTGAACCCCAAATTGCTCCCAATGGCCAACGGTGTGTGAGTGTGCGTGAGTGGTTATCTCTAATGAGCATGTGGCACCTTGTACGGCAGCCTCTGACTCTGTGTGAATGTGTGTGAATGGTTGAATGCTGACATGTGTTGTGAAACTCTTTGAGTGATCGCAAGCATTGGAGAAGCGCTATATAAATGCAGTCCATTTACCAAGGGTATAAAGGTACATTGAACTATAAGCAAGTGAGAGAATATTTAACATTTCCTTAATCTTATGCTCAAGTACTAAGTTTACATATATGTCGTAGGCTACATCAAGACATGGCTTGATACATATCCCACCTAATGTAATACAAATTATGTTTATATCGTTGGAATCTCTTTTATCCTCACAAAATGCTCTGTGTGCGCAACCATTTATTCATACCCTTTGTCCTCTGAACAATAATTCTGGCACAAACTGTGAACCTTCAATACATTAGTGACGTAAATAATCTATAGGTGTGCCAAAGCATCCTGCCTTTCCGTTGGGCTTTTAGTATGATTAATAGTATCCAATGAAGGAACAGTAAAAGCTTCACGTTATTCAAGGGCGTCATATAATGTTTCACTTATGATAGTTACTTAGCAGGTCGCCTGGCACACATGAGAAACTGCTGTCATAGGCCCAGAGGAAGGCGTTTAAAGAGTGTATGAAGAAAACATATCCGGAGACTAATGTTACAGTTAAAATGAACTGTGGACCCCTTTTAGAATTTACTGCTTTGAGGATGTAACAGCTCAGTACCGTTAAGACACGACGAAAAGCCCACCAACTTCAAATGACATCACACCTCGTTCATTCACTCGGAACTGACGTGATGTTGTCGGTTTCATTGTTTGGTTTTATTTTGTGCTATAACTCAAACTGGTATTTCACCAACCTTTTGCATCAAATCAGGTTTGTGTTTCGGACATTTTGGGTAGAAAGTTGTGACGACTTTGATGGTTTCCACTCGACAAAAGGTCAACTCTAAATGAAACCACTTGCCCACAATCATCGTTTCTCCCCATTTGTCCTTCAGTGATGCCAGCGCACAAAGCTTGCTGCAGACCCTCACAGTCTAATACCCCTTAAATAGAGGAACTTCTCATAATACCCCTAAAAAGAGGAACATTATAATCAAACATTTAATGACCGCTAATCTTTCAAATGACTCCATGCAATCAAGCTAAAAGCCTGCTATAATGGCCCTTTCTTAAACAGCGTTGGCATTTTCATAGTAAAGGAACGAAAAAGAGGGGAAAAAACGTTCCCAGTCTTTGACGAGGCTTTTTAGTTTGACAAGCGGCTTTACATTTTTGATCCCCAAATGACATTGTTCCCCATTTGCCGTGACACCAAGATGGCTGCCCTATCAAAATACCCAAACCAATAGCTTGTACACTGTCTTCTTATCACATATTGTAGCTGTAGAAGACATAGTATCATTTTGTTGTAGAGGTAGACGGCCTTATTTGACCCTTGCAGGGCTCACAGACCTACAGTATTTTGGCTTCAAAGCAACATGATGTTTATTGAATGTGGCTCGCCCAATGAAAGTCAGCTGAAGTTTTGTTATGTTCCGGCCATGTGGAGAGTTTTGGATTTGCAAATCTATAGATTAATTCAGCTTTCGTTGTCCCGATGCCCGCAGATGCATTGGCTAGGATTTTGTATGTTGGTGGAGAGGTAGAATTAGATATTATTATTATTATATATCTATTATTCTGGTCTCTGTTTAAGATCACATGAATCTTTACTTTGGAAGCTACAAAGTAGAAGTTCCACCACAACCCCTTTTTTCCTGTGTATGGTTTGGGAAAATAAGGACACTGTTGTGTCAGTTTGGTACCAAACAGTATAGAAGGTACACAAGGTTGATTGTTTACTTTTTCAACAATTTACGGAGATACTGTGCTTTCCATTCTATTGTCAATTTCAGTGTTTAGAAAAGTTGTAACTTGGAGGTAAACTATCCTTCGTCCTACTTCACAATGTAGTGATTTGTTGAAGCATACAGGCAGTACTTTTAATTTGAAATTGTGATTCTGTTGAGAAATTTGACTCCAATTCTTAGCTCTGCAGGACGATTTGCAAACATGTTGATGTTCTAATCCCTATATGGGACTACTTTTGCCCAAATTTAATAGATGGAATTGAAAGAGAAAGAAAACTTAGGATAGTATAGTTCCATGGTTTTGAGCTAAACTGCAAAAAATGCCCAGTTTCAGTTTAGACGTCTTACAGTGTGTTTGTTCAGCAGGCATAAGAGAGGCAAAGGGTTCATGATGTCACATTTTGAGAATTCCCCTCCAACACCACACTAGTCGGTTTCTATCATACGTCTGGATTTAGTAGCTGACTTTAAAACTTTGACGTGAATCTAATGGACTTTGACAAGATGCCATCGCTTTGAACCTCTGTGGTCACATATTACATCACTGCATACAGCTTCTTTTGAGATTTACGGCAGATTTGGAGAAACAGCTCCTGGCTGTGCTCTGGAGGCATCAACTTGCATTAGGAGTTATTGGAAAGCAGCGGTGCAGCCACCAGGAAGGAATAGAGTGGGTGGGGGCTTTTGCCACCCTGTTTATTTACTATGGTTTCAAACTGATGTTTTCATCATTGAATCGATGAAATCCAGTTCACAGATGACGATGGGCTTTTCACTGGAAACATGTAGCCCTGCACAAGACCAAACTTTGTACACTAAATCTTCATAATTACTATGTTACCCAATAAAATGACAGCTTTCAGAATTATGACAAATAATATTTGATGGACAAAGCGTGAAATCTATTGGCTTTGATTCACAGTCTGCTAAATCAAACTAAAAACATCAGGGAAGGGCAGTTTGATTCCATATGACTGAGCATCTATGTGAACACTATGTGAAGTATGTGCCCTGTGTGTGTGTGTGTGTGTGTGTGTGTGTGTGTGTGTGCCAGCCAGTTGACTGGGAGGGTGTAGGGGTTGTTTTCTTTTTTTTTCCCTTTCTTATCATGCCTTCATGTCTCTGAGGAATGTTTATAGAAAGCAGACCTGGTTCCTTGGCTTTGCCAGAAAGTCCTCATGTTGTTGTTTGCTTTTTAAATGGCTGATTGATAAGGAGAAGGGGGCTTCGTCTCCAACAGAAAGACAGGAACCATCGGTGGCAGGTTCCCAAATCAGCTGAGACTGGTGTGCTAAAAGATGAGGAGAAGTTTGTCTGGCTGTAAACAGTGTGTGTATACTTCTTCTTAATTTAAAATGTAAACTTTTCCGTTTTTTGTTCTTTTTTTGCACTGCATCTCACTAGCTTTCTGTGTTTTGGATGTTCATGTTCGTACATAACAACATGTTCACTATTTTCTATAAATAATTGGGTTCCCTGTAATCCACATGGATATTTCTACATCAATAAGAGACTGACTTATTTAACCGCTGCGTAAATGCTGGGAATCAACATTTAATGACCTTGAAAGTTTTTCCCAGCTTGTTTATGACTTGCTAATGGCAGTGTTGATTTTGCCTCCCGAGACATATTATGAATATTTATTATAGTAGTATTTGTGCAGCTGTGATTAATGCTTGCAGGAGTCTGAGAATGTATCGATATTCCATCCGTAGATTTCAAATGCATATGTTGAGTGAACCTCATAATTAAGTCTTACACAATCTCTATTCCCATATTCAACCGGTGATGCATGCATGAACAAAAAAGCAATTTTGGGGAAAAAAGGGGGAGTTGAAAGAGAAAAAGATAAAGGAGGTCTTGGACGAGAAAGACGGAGAGAGACTTTGGCGGGATTAAATGTGACACTCAAACCCGCCCATCCATCTGTCAATAGATACAGTGAAGTGTGTAGGTGTGAGGGTGAGTTAGTGTGGCAGTCGCCTGTAAGATTCTTGCATGTTGACATACATTTCCTTTTACTCCTCTGGCGTTTTTGCCAGAGTTATAAGTTAATAGCTCATCTTGTCGTGGTGCATGGTTGACTCTTAGCACAGGCCCGCCTCAGCTTGTCCAGTTTCCCTCCCGACAACAATGTCCTGCCTTCCGAGACTGAGGCACTCCCCATACAGTACAAAGTGAAATGTAGCCTAGAAAGACTGCAGCTATTACAGTGCCAGAGTATCAAAGACTGCACCCAACGTAGAATTAAGTTCTTGAGTAGTTGACAAAACACTGTCGCCACACAGTCGAAGCCTTTCCTCGTCCAAAAAAATGGCTACATAGCATAGTGGTCGTATTATGACGGAACAAAGGAGGAAGTAAGGGGACATAGTACTAAGAGCAACAAAACACAGGAGACCGCTGTTCATGTCCCGTTCCAACCAAAAGTCAACACGCTGAGGTATTTTCAGTTGCGTACGTAACTACGTTGGTACGTACGTAAAGTCGTACCCTTAGTCACGTTGTTATGCATGTAACAGGGTTATTCTAACCCAGACCGTGATTTTTTTTCCTGAACCTAACCAAGTCGTTTTGTTGCCCAAATCTAACCAAGTAGTACCGCTTCACAACGCTAACCACGTGCTTTAAACTTCCGACCGTCACCTAGAACAGTCGTACATGTTGTTTTTGGGAGTCATTGGCAACAGATCTTTTCTTCCGTTGCGGGATGAGAATGTGTTGTAGTTGTCCAGTTGAGATGGAATTGCACATGTAAAAAGGGTTTACAAACATAAGGAGCGTTACCGTACGTACAATTCTGGGCAACTCCAGCGGCTGACGAAGATGTTGTGGTATGATTTGAAAGCTACTAAATGGACCTCGTTGTGAGACCTCCCGTTTCATTTGGCTGTCCTCAAGAGCCAATAGGGTGATATAAGATTATGGTTAAGACTGTGGCAAATGCTGCACTCTACCATGTTAAATAATAGTGTGCACAGTTACCACAGTAACTGTAATAACCACAATATCATATTAAGTGGTTATTTTTCTGTGTATTTAAGGGTACAGTGGAAGGCATACATCAACATTTTCAACCATTTTTTGGGACTAGTTTTTGGCCGGGCAGTCAGTCTTGTAGTTTAAGGGTCGAATACTCTTTAAAGCCCCCCCTCCCTCCTCTCAAAAATGTGTTTTGCTTATTGCAACATCACCATGATGTGTGACCTTCACTGTGCGGAACGATATATCGTGCAGTATATTTTTGCTGCAGGGCGCCAACGTTTCTCACCTTGAATCTGAGTTTAACAGGTGAAAGTGTGAGATCATGTGTTACGTCACAACTAGTTTGGAAGCCAAACATATGACGGGAAACCTCAATGTCCAGCATTTACATTTTGTAAATGAGCAATGTTTGCATATTCACAAGTTATTGCGTTGTCAATGAGGGAGAAGAAGTAGATGCAATTGTAAGGTTTATTTTTTTTAAAGGAAAATACAATTTCAGACGCTCCTACTGACTCAAATATGTTTGTACTGTATGTCCTCAAACATGATACACCCCACAGACATTGGCTTATAGTCCGTCCTACAGCTCAGTCTCTCCTGTCTGACTTGTCTGCGTGCATGCCTTAACACTGCTTCCTAACATCTCCTGCGAGTGAGCAGATGTCCAATGACATCATGTGGAAAAATGTTTTCATCTTAACAGCGTCACTAGGATACAAAATGGGGAGATGCTGAAAGACTATTATTCACTTTTGACAGAGGCTGAAGTTACCCCCCCCACCCCGCCCTCACTTCTAGTTTTTGAGCTAACCTAAGCAAAACACCTCCGAGACATTTCTCTGTACAGCACGCACAGAGATGAAATAGATATTGATCTTGTCTTCTGTCACGGGGTAAGACGGCAAACAAGCACTTTGCCCAAAAATGTCGAAGAGTTCCCTCAGTATGGTCTGACCTGAGGTGGGATTGGCAGTGAAAACCTAAATTTGGTTGCTTCCCATCAAAAAAATAGCACAGAAGATGGCACATTTTTATGATTGGAAATACAACCAGCTCCTTAAGCAAGGGACTTTCACTAAGCATGCCAAAGAGCATACCCCCCTCAACCCGTATGGCTGCCTTCTTCTCTCACCCCCTCCTTCCTCCTCCTTGTCCTCCACCACTTGGCCTGGTGCCAGACAGTGAGAGCCATGCTAAATGTGTAAATTAGCGTGCTGGTAAATACCAGCTCTTAGCTGAAAGAACCTGGGAAGGGAACGTGACCCCCGCTGTAACTTTGGAACAAAAGAAACAAGCCGTAGCTTTTCCCCTCTCCACGCCGTCAGTGCTGTCCAACAAAGACGGAGTGAGAATGAGCAGGCGCTGCGGTCGGCAGAGGGCCACTTTTTGAGTCCCGGCCGTGGCGAAGAAACATGGCAGGGACACACAGAGGCTGTCAGAATCCCTCTGGGGCTCAAGTTATTCATACACAAGCGGAGTAACATAAAGTATGTCTTCTTTATTGTGTTATTTATATTCATTTGTATTTAATCTAGCACAGATTTATCTCTTTGATTATTTGCTACCGCAGTGACGTCATTCTTAATCTTTATACAGTGTACACACACATACACACACACACACATACACACACACACACACACACACACACACACACACACACATACACACACACACACACAGACTTGTTCCATGACGCTTTCATTTGCAGTACAAACACACAGGGACGGTTCATACAAACACATTGTAGGCCTAAGAGTAACGTTTATTTCTTTTTCAAATAATCATATCTTATTAAACATCATTCTTTCATTTAGACCAGAAGTATTCAATTCAAATTCAAAATTCTAATTTCCCCCCAGCAGAGGTCCTAACCTCATAATGTCAAAAGTGCGTCTTAGACCCCTACGTCTATCAACAAGATAATCAATGACATGCATTTCCATATCATTTCAACAACATTTATTTAGTTAGTTTAGTTTATTTAGTTTTCAAAGTGGGATACTTTTCACATACAGACACATTGACCTTGTATGGCACTTACATGGAAAAGTGCAAACTGAGCTTTGAACTTTTCTCTTTATCTATTTATAAAAAAAATGTTTTTACATTTATTTCTACTTCCTTACCAAGGAGACAAATGGGCTTGTGACTGGAGTGAGTGTCATTCTCGTGCTCAGTGGTGAGCCTGGAACACTGCTTTGTCCATACTGTTCATGGTGACTCACAGCTGTAAGTCTATCCAAACACAGTCAAGGTGTGTAGCGTTACTTTGGTTTACCAGGAGTCTCAGACACATTCTGTAGCCAGAAAAGAGCAGGTCATGTACTTCATGCTGTCGTCTTTCTCAATTGAGCGAAGCTCTTGCCGTATTAACTGGATTATCCGCAACCGTGGTCTATTGCCACCAACGTTGGTGAAAAAACATCGCTCTTTATTATTAATATATTATGTATTCTCATGACTTCATCAGAACATGGTCAAGGGTCTGGATAAAACCGTCACTTGGTGACTTTAGCATTTTAGAAATGTGTCCATCACAATTTCCAATGTCCAAGCAGACTTCCTTGGTGGTGGTATAGTGTTCTAGCTGTCAGGCTTTCAAATAGAACACCAGAAGTGTGTGAGTTCTCCTGTAAGGGACTGTCCCTGTAGTTAGTTCACTGTAAGTCGCTCTGGATAAGGGCGTCTGCTAAATGACCTGTAATGTAATGTAATGTAAAAGAGACTTCTTTAAATGTCTTGTTTTGTATGACCAACAACGTGTGTAGTTTTTACTCGATAATGAAAAATAGTGGGCTGTTAAATGTTTGCCGGTCTTTTGATAGATCATTTATTAATGGGCTAATTGTTTCTGCTTTAAGAAATGGTGTTCTATAAAAGAAGGTACACTCATGGTACATACAGTATCAATATGCACAGACATGCACAGAAAAAAGTAACCGACGCAAACACACACATGCCCTGCCATTCCTGAAGTGTTTCTTATGCTATGAAACATAAATCAGCGGCAGCGAGACAGGGAACAGGGCTCGGAGACGGCTGTTCAGTCCTGTACATGTCCTGCAGTCCAATCTGCTCGATAAATCTGAGATTTTCCACAACTTTCCCCAGAGGAAAAACAGAGGCCATAACTTTCACAGAGACAGACAGAAGAAAGGGATAAAAAAAAAAAAAAAGGGTAGATGAAGAGAGGTAGAAAGTTATAGAAAAACCAAATGAGTGTGGACGTAGAGATAATAGTAAATGATCATTCAGTATACATACAGTAGATGTGTCAATGAATAGAGAGAGAAGCAGATAAACACAAAGTGATAGGGCATTGGCACTTGGACTAGAGCTCTCCCGTCATTCCTCGGTGCTTTTGATAACAACCTCAATAAGTCCATATGGACCCTCGCGCTGGCCCACTCCACCATCATGGCGGCAGAAAAGCCTTCTGTTACTGGTTACGGCTCGCAAATTGAATTTGCACACTGGATAGTTCTGCTGGGATGTGCCAGATGCAAGGAGCTGGATAAACATAAAAGCACTCAGGGCAGCCGTGTGTTTATATGCCAGCACAGAGGGCCGGGGAAAGTTTCTGTAGCTGCCCCACGCTCTTTTCCACGCTGGAAACAAACTAACCTGCGTGGCAATCATTTCTCTGCGTGGAGTAAAGCTGGAACATGCCATTTATTTTATCACTGCGCTGTTTGATCTTCCTACATTAACTTTGATTCATAGACATAAGCAGCGCAGAGATTTTACTGCAGGTTGTTTACCCAAACGACGGCTCAATTCATCATTTATTCAAGGCTCGACACTGTCATTAGTGAGGGTCATTAACATATTCAGACCTGGGAGACTGACATCAGTTACATAACTCAACTGTGTCTGGAGTGTGTCAGCAGCTAACGGGAAGCTGAACTGCATGTGAACGCTGTCCGACAAGCCAGAGACGTCTGACATGGACTTTTGTCTGCAGGAAATGGGCCCTTGTTTAATGCAGTTAACGCAAGCATGTATGGAATGCAACAACACAATTATTCTTTATTATATTACACTCATTTGAATACTCCCGATAGCATCAACACACACTCACTCACCAGGCCTCCTCCCCACGCACCGCGGAGCACGGACAAAGGCTTTTTGTGGGTTTTTATTTCACGGTTCAGAAGCCTTTGGTTACATTGCGTCCATCCTATGCTTGATTCCGATGTAAAAAATACACATTTAATTATGGTTCTAGGCCAGTGGCATGTCCTGATCGTGTCTCGTGATAAGCTTGAAAGTACTCTTTGAGTTTTGCACAAATATGGATCCGAACCTATCCTTTTAATTGATTTACTGTACTATACATAAACATGACAACGAATCTGCAGCCTTGCTAGCAGCTCTGCAAGGCTGAGTTTAAGAACAGTGTTGCTTTAAACTAAATGCTAACATTAGCATGCTCACAGTGGCAATGTAAACATGCAGACTTTTCAGATAAGATTTTTTTTTTTTTGTCAGGAGTATTTTTCATCTTGCGGTTTCCAACTGCTTGACTTGTGGCTAGCCCGCTGCTAAGTGCTCACCTGGCCCTTGCCTTTAGATAAATATTCCCTGTGGTTTCTGGGAGATCCTGGCTGTGACTGCTTTACCAGACTGCAATAGTGCAGAGTTCCACTCCAGTAACAAGTAAAGAGGCAACTACTTAGCATGAGGGAGAATGTGAGCTATTCTGATGTGGGCAGACTACCTACATGCTCAGTCTGACCTTTACGTCAGAGGCTTATTACTCTGGTGACATTGGCTAACTTTTGTCATCTCAAACATAATTAACTGTTTAGCACAAATAAACAGGGAATTTTATTAGACATGACATTCAACTAAATGTCAGTTGCCATAGCCTTTTTGATGTTGAGACAGGAGACTTGTTCATGAAGTGGATCTTTGTGTTATGTTGTGCCCTCTCGTCTGCTGGCACAGTGTCAGAATAAGGTCACATTCCATGATTCAATTTTACATTAATTCCTCACAATTGACATACCCGTTTATCTGATGGCTGAGTCTTTGGATAAAAGGTTGCCCAGTCAAAGTAGTGTTCATTGTATTCCTTAAACAGACAACTTTTCAGCTCCTTACCACCTCCAAATGGTATTAGTGTCGCCGCTGCTGTCACAAAGAAAACATTTCTTCAGAGTCTAGCAACTACCAACAACACAGGACACACTGGATAATAATTTTTCGCAACCGGGGAATGTAACTGCTGCAAATAAACTGCAATTTAAACTCTTTGGTAAATGAGGATAGCTCCCAGGGAAAACTGAAGCGCTGTCCTCTTCCTGTTTTGGTTGTGCAATGGTTGACACGCTTCCTTTGTGCCGTGAATGAAGTCTCAATTTTCCCGGGAGATTGTACCTGGTGGCAGAATTGCATTGTAAAAGTGGAGTATACAGGCTCTAAGTGTCTATGTAAACACAAATAGAAGCAAACTCTATACACGGACAAGATAAAGTTACACGTTGTATCACTTATCAACATATTGGTTGTTATTCTTACTAATGCAGTGTTCCATTTATCTCGGAAGTCAGAAATTTGAGCTGGGAGGGACGTCACACCTGAGTTGAATTGAGTTGTGCCAGTAAAACATGGCAGGAAAGTTAGCAGTACTAGTTTTAGTCAGTGTACCCATTGTTAGCCATTGTTAGCAAAACTAGTTGATAGAAACGCATTACATGGTATTTGGCGCATTCAAATACCATACTGTAGCAACATGTCCACAGATAGAAGTTGGACAGGACTGTGTGTAACAGACACACATAAGACAGTAGCTCTAATAAACAGTATGTAACTACAGATGTATCTTCTGTCGAAGCGTGGAGCAGCCATCTTGGATTTGGTGCGGTTCCCCTGACTTCCCAAGTCGGAAATCCGACTTCTGGGGGCGATCCAATTTAAATTTCCGACTTGGAACTTGCAAATTCTTTTGGAATTTCCCTGTTTAAATAAAACGCAACTAACCTCCCTGAGCAAAGAGCCGACAGTAAAAAAAAAAGAAGCCATTATTATCCCACTTTCATATGGCATTACCCAGTTTAGTCGGTTGGACTTCTCAGAATCAAGACCATTTTTTAGATTTCTTCATTTTGGATGTTAACACGTTCGGACATGTAGACAGGATCCTCCAAAACACTTGGCCATAACTTGGCTAGTACTGTGCATGCAAGTGCACTCAACAATTTCTGACTGCAGGTAGTCTAGCTCTTAACAGTTCGCAGGGCAGAGGCAGCGTCAGGTGGAAACACTGACCAGGCCTGAAGAGTCAGGGCATGAGGGGGGCACCCGAAGGAGCAGGGCCTCTGAGAAAAGAACGGCACGTTGCTGTGCATGGAGTGATAAGGATGGGGGAGTAGGAAGGGGGTTTGGGGAAAAGGAGTGGGTTACGGGAGGGTTAGAATTTTCTTGTAGTGAAGGTGATCGGAGCCAGACAGAGATACAGTATCCTGTCAACTCCAAACACACTCCACCATGCCAGACGCAATTCTCAAACACAGAGACGCATTCCACTGTGATGCCATATTTCAAGTACGCTGTTGATACATACGACAACGTGTTGGGCAATTGTGACAGACACAGAGAAACATTTACATTTTGGCATCACCTTGGATATTTAATATGTTACATCTCACAAGTTTACATGTAAAGGCACTAGCTGGCAGTGTATTGGTGCATGTCTTAAATATGGGCATCGCCTCTTTTCATATGAGCTGCTTCTGCTGCTAAAAGGGACTACAACATGTAATCTGATAAAGTTATTTTCCTGTTGTGGAGTTAACATTCCTGTATTCCAGAGACAAAAAAAGAGACTTTAATGCACCAAGGTGACTCGCACATCCTCAACTTAGTGAATCTAATCAGCCATCCTATCATAGCGAATGGCAGTCATCAGGGTTCCGTTTAGTTTGGTTTGGAAGCCTCCACTATTGGCGGAGAGTCCAGCTAGGTAATGTCTTAACCATACTAGCTGTTTGGAGCATTGTTAGTTTCTAAATAGTGGTTTGGATTCGAATTAGAGCCCTGTAGGGCAGTATTATCTTATTGCATATACAGTATATCCATATCAGCTTATACTGTATGCTTGATAAGTAAAGAAAGGCCCAAAAATATGTTAAGCCATTTTTGGAAAAAAGATGTCCTTCTGAGTACGAATTGTTTATTCATTTTATTACGTTTACACAATTTGTCAGGATAGGTCAAGAAGCCGAGCTTATACAAAGACCTCCCCTCAATTTAAGGAGAAAAATTAGGAAACATTAAAACAAAAAAAATACCCAAAAAGAAAACTAAGCTAACATGAAAATAATAATAATAACAAGAAGCACACAAATGAGCAGAAAAACGGATCAATAAGTAAACAACAATCCAATAAAAACAAAGAAATGGATGAAAAACAAGAAGAAAAAAATACACAAATATATACTGTGTATATATATATATATATATATATATATATATCAAATATCGGTTGGTTATCATTGCATCTCAAGGTAATAATCGAAACATTACCCAAAATATCTTCTATCTGAACTAAACTGTAATACATTCTCTATGCATGTTCAACTCCAATAACAATCTGTAAAGCTGCAAATAAAATGTAATAAAAGCACATGTCATTTTAGAAAGGCCAAACGTTAAGATATGTTCAAGGGGGACAGAATTGTATTTTATTTTTGCGGGCAGACCCGGAATGTGCTTCCTTCAACAGTAACGAAAAGCAGACCCCAACAGACCAGAAGGCTTGTGTTCATGCAATGACACAATTAGTCTTGGATAAGGAGAGTGTTGGAGAAGTAGCAAAGATGAAAGGCGCTTTTACAGGTCAACGGTTGTGATAACCCCAATGCCTAATGTCTCAAAGCTAGAACAGACATGGTTCTATGAAAGTAATAAAAGAAGGAGGAAGGAAACAAACAAGTCGAAAGCCTACTGAAATCGTAAAGCTGTCATATGTTATTGTTTGCCGTTTGTCGGTCATCTGCAGAGGGGATGGTGGCGAACATGGCTAACTGGTTAAATTGGTTGGGATTATCTTCCGTGTGCAGCGTCAGAAGAATGATGGTAAACAGGAGCAAATAGACAGAAAACAGACATGCACAGGAAGGAAACATCTGTGGTGACATCCTATTTGTGTTCATCCTAATCAAGCGGCCATCTTTTTCTGGAAGCATTTAATTTGGATCTTCTGTTCGAGGCCATTATCATTATATCCTTCCTGTTAATCAGCCTCAGTCCTCGTGCTCTTGCTCCAATCTCAAAGAATGATTATGGAACCTGTCGGATGGCAATCGGATTAGCCCGGGCACTCGACAGATCATGAGTTCTGTTGGAGTGACCCCACCACTGACTGACTACTGCTCATACTTCAGTTGTGTTAAACAATATCCTACAGTGTGTAGGATGAGTGGGCTAGTTGGAGAGATAAACAATTAAGATTTTCAATCAGGTTATTGCATTTGCATGACACTGTTATTAAAACTTGATAGCGTTGCTGAGTTGCCAAAATTGTAGCATGAATGCTTGACCAGTGCCAATCCTGAACATTGTCCTGTCTGATGGAAATGCTGCTCAATGTAGACGAAGAACATCATAAACAGACTTGTTACCTCAGCCAAGGAGGTTATTTTTTTCGGTTTTGTTTGTTTGTCAGCAGGATAACTGAAAAACTACTGGCCCAATTTTCATGAAACTTAGTTTAAGGGTGGGCCAAGGAAGAACCCATTAGGAGCGGATCTGAGTCACAGGCGGATATGTACATATTTCAATGTTGTTAACATTGCAGGATAGGTCATTTGGTTAATAGGGCAAAAGTTCCCTTTTGGTTTATAGCTGCATTCATTGACTTTTGGCCCCTTAGGGGCAGCACAACACGTTGCTGTAAACAGCTGACATATGGCTAACATGTTAGCAAATAGTCGTCTTTTTTAAAATCCAGGAGATTCATAGCAATTAGCATCTGGTTCTTTGGCTAATAAATGCTCCACTATGTTCACCAGCTAGTTGCTAACTGCATATGTCTAATGTTTAGTGTTTGGGAGTTAGTGTCAATAGATTTATCAGAGTTTTCTCACTGAAAATATCTGTGTAGTGCTGCTGAAAATGAGGTTGAGAGCAAGGAGAGTGAACCGAAACAGTAAAGTTTTGGGCTGTAAAAACCAAAACAATGAGCTCAAAGACACACAAAAGAAAAGAAAAGAAGCTCCATGGAGCTGAGGGGGACTGCAGAGTTTCTGGGATTTTCTGTGGGTTAGTCACTATGAGTGAGACTTTTCACATTACACATAGTCATTTTTTACATTGTTAATATAAAAATATTGATTAGTGTAGCTTTAATTCTAATGAAGCCTATCCCTTGATTCTAGTTTGCATCTGCATATACAGTAAATATGAAATACAACATTGGTGGCATGTTAAATCCTGTTGGGTGTGCTTCAAGCCTATTCTAAAGCAATGAATGCACGATTAATGTTACAAATCCATCGCTCTTTGCAATGTTTGTGTAATAAAATAACTGCAAATAAGCAACAATAAGACTGACCAGTTGTATTTCTGTTTTTAGGTGTCTTCATCTTGTGTTCCAGCAACAAACTATGAGCTGGTAAGTAACACATTTTTTGCTTTGTTTTAGTAATTGCTTCCATGGTGTACGTGCTCAGCGGGCATTATTGGGTCCTTCCTGGAGCAGAATTATTGCAAAGAGTGTTGGAAAGTTACAGCCTCTATCAGCTACACTAACAAGGTAGTTACTATTGCACATAATGAACCATTATCTGGAGGCCCCCTGAGACAAACTTGTGATTTGGGGCTTTATAAATAACCCAGACTTTAGTCGACTCAACCATTGTTTGGAAGTAATATTTTTTTATGTTCTGCTAAAACTGTAAAAAAAAAAAAGAAAATGGGATTTTGAAGTTTTGGATCCATTGGCTGCTGTGGCATGAAGCAAAAAATCTAAAATCTAGATAAGAAAGCTAAATAAAAAGCTGCATGTGTCCTTGAAACTGCTATATCATGATGACGTCTTTTGGTGTTTGAGTCGGAGTCTGAGTATGAAAGTGATTTTGCAGGGGCAATAAAAACATGCTCGCTCTATTGCCTTATTTGGTATTAGCATTAGAAGCCGTGTCAGACTTGGAGATTATTTGCTCACTCTCTTTCTCATATGTCGCGTGTTTAAATGGTTTTGGGTGCTTGACAAACCAAAGCAAATATCCCTACACTTTTCTGCGCTCACAGAGAACATATTTCTCAAAATGTCTTGTTTTTCTTTCATAAAGCTGCAGTGATGAAGCAAGAACATGTTATTATCCTCTGCAGATGCTTTCACACTAGATGCTTTCTACATGAAGACTTGTGTTCAACACACAGCCATGTGGGCTAACTCTGGTCATTGTTAAAGGGCTGCTCTGGACCTGAGCTCTTTGGTCTCTGAAGTGAACACTTTTGGACTCCGAGTATAAGAACCTACCCTCCCAAACTACATGTGGGCCTCCATATGAAATAGAAATGATGGTTCACTGTCTTAACCTGGAGTCTGTTAATGCTGCTACTTCTCTGCTGACATCTCTGAAAATTTGTTCCAATGTCAATCAACTTCAAGTTTCTAATACAACATTCCTAGTGCAGTTGAGTAGGACTGCAGTATTCACAATAGTGCAAAGGACCTTGCAACCCTGTCTCCTAAAAACATACACAATACATTACAATACAACTAAACTGCATTCTCAATTACCTTTCAAGGGAATTGTATTTTCTCCCAAATTATGGTCGCAGTTTCAAACACGTGGTCGACGTTGTAAATTGAAAAAAAACTACTATTTTAGGTTTAGTAAAAAATCATGATTTGGGTTCAAATGAGTTTGTAACGTAACTCAAGTTATAAACGTAAGTTTAGTATGTTACGTAAATAAGTTTAGTATGTTATGTACTTAAGTTTAGTACGTTAGGTACGTACAGTAGGTTTAGTATGTTACGTAAATAAGTTTAGTATGTTACGTACGTAAGTTTAGTATGTTGCGTAAATAAGTTTAGTATGTTACGTACGTGTCGTAGATTAGGTTACATTAGTTAAAATAAGTGAACATTGACTGCTCGTTCCCCACGGGACACGAACAACTGTCTCCTGGGTTTAAGTCCCCTGTTTGTTTGACCTGTGCATCTACCTGGACCTGCTTACTACGCGGACTTCTGCAGACTTTGATTAGAAATATATTTGTGATACGTCCTAAACAACCGTAATCAGGAACAACATACGTTTCCTTCAAATGGAATTGACAATGTTGTACCACATCTGCATTCTGACAGTATAGAGGAAAATATTTGTTCGTGAAGTTGTTAGGCTCAGTTGATTTAGCTTTCAGTGAGGCGCCGCAAACACGGAATAGAATCTTTTCTTGCCCATCAATTATCAGTTTTAATAGAATAAAGAAAGGCTGATGAAAATAGAAGCAGCAGGGCATCCGCCTCCATTTTATCTGTTTTATCTTGGCTCGCCAACAGCAGTCTCCCCAGAGGCCTTTGTGGATGCATTAGAGGTGATGATTGCTCTCATAAATGCTGATGAGCTGCGGTGTAAAACATTAATTGGTGTACCTTAACCACCGAGCAGTGTGGAGACAAAAAGAAAACTGACTTTCAAGGCTAACAATGGTCATGATGTCTGGTAACATAAAATACATGGACAACATGGCCATTGGAAACATAGAAAAATAAAGATATGGACTGAACACAGGTTGCATTTAGGCACCTGAAGCTGAGTTAGTGTGTGGACCTACTGTGCTCTGTACAATTTCTATGAAAGCATATATATTACAAAGATGAGTAAGTCATTTCCTTGTGCGAGCAGCATGTATCACCCCTCTGGTAGTGGTTCCGTATGACAGGAACTGGATGACGCTGTAGGTTTGTGTGTGGATGTGCGAGCGTGCATGCCTGCGAGCGTTCCCAGCAGCAGTACTCCAGCCGGAGGTGTGTGTCAGCTCTCCTCAGCACCTTGTTTGGTGAATTCCTTCGCTCTTGGACAACATGATTTACCGCCCCACTCAGGTGCAGACTGATTGCAACATCGACCGTATATATTAACTTTTTCTTTTGAGAATCCAGACATTCCACCCAGATGCGACGAGATGCAAAAAATACACAGCTTTATTACCGGATGATAATGTTCCTTTCTGAATGAAATAAGAATAAGAATAATAAGTGCTGAACAAAAGTTCAATAAAAATTATTATTATATTTATAATAATTTATATATATATATATATATATATATAGTTATTATATGTGTAAATATCTCTTGTAAAAATACTATAAAGACATGATATTTTTGACAGATTTTTTGTGTTTTTTATTTGGAAGAAAAAGGGAGGGCATACTATTTCAACCAAAATAAAAAAAATTGTGCCAGATTGGTACTCAACCTAAAACATGCAGAAGTCACTGTGTGTGTGTGTGTGTGTGTGTGTGTGTGTGTGTGTGTGTGTGTGT
>CALSBV010011748.1:2621251-2635188 GCA_943590825.1 Bovichtus diacanthus
GTGTGTGTGTGTGTGTGTGTGTGTGTGTGTGTGTGTGTGTGTGTGTGCGTGCGTGCGTGCGTGCGTGCGTGCGTGCGCGCGCGTGCGTGTTTCCGCCGCCTAAAAGTTCCCTGTTGCCCTCTCTTTGACTCTCAACCTATATGCAACTAAACATCTTTTTGGCTTTGATAAAATAAAACACTCACGGTAAGGACCATTTAGTATGTGTTGTGGGATTTAGATCGTATCACACAAACTCGTACATGTAGATTGTAGTTCAAAGTTCCCTTTGTTTTTTTTTTACTTCTTTTTGGGGAATTCCAACACATTTAACACATCAAAGTCTGTTCCCAGTTGTTGGAGAGTACCACTGCATATGTGAAAATTTGTAGGAAGACTTTTGCGGGAGCTGTGCAAAATCTAATGAATAGTCTGTAGTCACATTGTGGATGTGCGTACATACAGCCTGTGCAGCCACAGCTTTGGTAACTGACAGAAATGAGACACTAGAGTCGTATAAGACTTAACTGCACAAGTATGTACGAGAGAAATTTGTGTAATTTTGAAATTAGCGGACTCCTAGTCCCGATTTAAATATAGTAACCCACTAGTTACTAACTACAGAGTGAATTTGGAAACAGCCCACTGTGAGAAGGTGATGCCAACTGGCAGCCCGTTTATTGTAATTGATGATGTGTCGTTGGAGAAGATCCCATCCACTGGCAATGATGACAGAAGTGACTACCCCCAACCAGACCCCTGCACTTGGACGTGCACGGCGTGCTGTAAAGCATGCTAGGAGCATTCCTCAGATGTGCCCTCATGTTGAGCCAGCTCTGCCAGGAATACGTTTTTTTTTTATTTTGCACAAAAACAAAGCCTGGATGACGTGACGGAGGGAGAGGGAGATATATTAGGGATTCTGGCGAGGTAGGCTGCACATCTGAACATATGCCCCCAGAAACACACATAAAGAATGCATGCACCCACAAGCAAAGATATGCACACACACTCAGAAAACCATAAACCACTAACACCTACGTCATCCAGCTCCTTTTTTTGGGGGGGTCTTGTGCAGTGGGGGAACAGGGCCAGGACATTGCTGAGTAATGAGTTACTGCAGGGCAAAGATGGTCTAGATGTGGTCCAATTAGCGCTGTGTTTAGAACCACACATATTTCCCTGATGTGTCCTGTATTACGCTGTGTATACAAGTACCAACCAGGCATCCTGTAACGATATACAGTATGATCCCAATTCCCTGGGAATGTACAAACTAGGCCATAAAAAACCTGTTTAATATTGAACTAAGAGGCAGGCGTCGGGCTTATGTGTTGTACGTGATGATCCAGCATAATCAAGTGTGTGTATATTACATAAGAAGGAACGTCATGGTCAATTTTCTTTTTCCTGCAGGCATCCACTTCAGCTAAGATGGAGGAAAGATATAATGAGCCAAACTGCATTAAAGGGATGTTCTCAAATGAGCATAGTGGGAAAGTCACTTTGATCCATTTTTTCTATATTGTTTGACACACTTAATGATCCAGATGCAACCCTGCCCTCGTTCCTCCATTTATTGACAGGGCTTTTATTAGACAATAACCTAAAAGTAGGCAATTTGTTAATGATTTCTGATGCAGAGAAACCACTGCACCTTTAAAAATGTTCTTAATTTTAAATCTTACTTCTTTCTCCGTTAAGAAGGTCACGTTTTCGTGTCGGTTTGTTGATTTGTTGGTGCGTTTGTCAGCGGGATTATGGAAAAACACACTGTTGGCCTGATTTTCTTGAAACTTTGTGGAAAGGTGTAGCATGTGCCAAGGAAGAACCCATTAAATATTGGAGCGGATCCAAATCACTAATGGAAACGGCCTTGGTGGAGTTCTGCACTCTCCGACTGCCCTTCTAGCGATTTCTGTAACTTGTAGTTTTCTGCAGTTTATGTGCTTGTTTTTACGCGTTGTCAATATTTAAAAGTGCTATAGAAATGAAGTTTATAAAAATGAAGTCTACTCATTTAGTTCTTAAGAAACGCACAGAAAAGTGGATTTTCTATTCTTAATCAAACGTGTGAAAACACTTGTCATGTACATGGTTAGAACAACTGTACATTGCTGATTACAAGCAAACAGTGGCTCGTAAACTGCAGTTTTATGAAGTCGTCCCACCAAGTTCCTCTAGGTGTTGCAGAGTTAAAAACAATCCCAGTCCTATTCACTACGACCAATTATCATAATGGACTACTCTGCACGCTAAGCTGTAATTTACCCGCTCCGGTGTTCCTGCCAGTGTTATAAAGTACAGTATGAGGAAACATATGTCAGGCTTTCCAAACTTTCACTGTTGGTTATCAGACGCCAACATCCTCCTTCTTTTACCCATCAACCCTTTTCATTTTGTTGGCCTTCAGATCTTTCTTTTGATAAACGGCAATGTTTGTTTGCTTGGAAAGAAAGGCTTTTCGCTCATCTGCCCAACTAAAAGAGCGAGTCCTCAGCACAAAAACAACAGCAGTGGTTGTTTACTCAAATCTCTAATATGACCCATGTTTCACTGACAAAGATCTTTCGTGGCTGCACATTTTGACGTTTGTCTCTCTGTACAAACGATAGGTCCTACCAACGAGTTGGTCTGTAGGAATGGCAATGTCAGTCGCTGTTGTTTTTGTACACATACATAGGAGAAGTTCGGTCAGCCGGCCAGAAACTAAAATAAAAAAAACAAAAAAAAAAACATTGTAGTGATGAAGTACATAAGTGGAGATAAGGCTGGCGCAGTTCCTTTTTACTTTTTTTTTTTTTTTTAATGTTTTTATTCGTGAAGTTTCTGTGTTATATGACCATATTGGGACATATGCAGAGTTGAGATATTAAGAGTGGAGGAGAAAAAAGTCACTTGTTTCATAGGTGTGTGTGTGTGTGAATGTGTGCATGTGGGTGTGACTGAGTACACCCCCCCCCACACACACACACACACACACACACACACCCTCCTCTCTCTCTCACATGTTGCAGAAGGCTTTTGGTTACATAACCGAGCGAGGTCCGTCAGGTCCGTATCAGTTGGAGCGGGGACAGGCGGGGGTGGGGGTGTGTGGGGGGGTATAACTCGGAGAAGGCAGAGGTGGTTTAGGGTCGCAGACGGCTCAGGGTTTTTTCCCACAGCGAGGACGTCCACTCTCCTCTCCTCCGGTCCTAAGGGATCCCTGGCATGTTAGAAGCCCCCCTACCTCTGAGGGGGGTGGGAACGGGAACAAGCATACACACTCCAACCCTGGATACACACAGCCCCTCCTTCCTCAGCACTAAGTTTACATTTCTGGGACATGGCTGTGTGTGAAAGCTGCAGATGAAGGACCACGGAGCATGAGAGAGGAACAGCTGTGTGTGTGTGTGTGTGTGTGTGTGTGTGCGTGTGTGCGTGTGCGTGTGCATGTGCGCACGCATGCTTTTTGAGACGTGTTATTGAGACTGATGAAGGAGTATGGCTGTGCCTGAATATTATTGTGATATTATTATTTATAAACCTATTGTACAGTTATAAATATGGTCGTATTTTTTTATGGATTTTTACAATAGTCCAAATGAATGATTTGAGGGAAAATTGTAATTAAAAACAACAACATTTTAATAAAAAAAAAAAATAATACTTTTGTCAAATTTTATTGTATAATAGTGGAAGTTTATCAGTTTGATCATTTTACATATGAATTTGTATGTATTTGGCATTGTTTTTATATTATATCAATATCAGAAAGCTATTCCTATTAATATGGAGATATTGATTTCCACTCTTCACCCTGCTGTATGAAATGATGCTACTCTTTTCTGGGGGGAACATGTGTACTATTACATACTGCACATTATGTATCATGCATTTTTTTGCACGAGAGAGAAGAAAGTTGAGAATGTTTGGATGACTGCAATCTCTGCAGGTGACGGCAAACTTTCTTCTCATTTTTAAACGTCACATTTTCATCATTACATGTTGCATCTTTTAAACCTTAGCAGGAATTGGCTCTGGGGTGGCTGCAGCCCTAGTGGAGCTGGATTGCCTTTTTAGGCAGCCGCTAGAGCAGAACACAGTTGCTAAGGCTCTTGCCAAAACAGCTGCGCTTTCACTTTGAAGGCAAAACAAACACATTCACAGTTTTCAGCCACTTCCTCAAAGTAGAGAAACAGAGGAAGAGCACCATTTCGACTTCAAATGTACTTTCAACTTCTCAGCGTGACAAATCAGCTGATGTAGTTTCCAGCTGCTGAGGGTTGCCATGTCTGAATACGTTGTACCGTGCTTCAGGTAAAACATCATTATGTCAGCTAGTGTGGAGGCCTGCAGTTTGTGTTATTCCCAGTAGAAGGCGCTGTTAGACATGTCAGCTATCTTCAGTCCCACTGCGAAGGAGAGTGTTTGACACAGAGGGGAAACTCACAATACCACCACATGAAGACAATCGGAGGTAGCATTTTAAAGTCAATTTGTTTTTTGGGGTTTTATTTTGTTACAATTTACAAAAATCTGATTATTTTTTCCAAATCTAATTTAATTTCAGTCACAATAGTAAGTGGCGTCTCATGAGCCGAATTGTCACTATTTAGGTGTTTATTTCTTTTCTCAGCCTGGAATATTTTGGAAAATTTAATTTGAAGCATGAATCAGTCACCTACAGTACATGACGAAACAAAATGTAGACTTTTTTTTTTTTTTTCTCTTTTTTTTGGAAAGTGTTTCATTCTCTGCAAATTAGGCCAATGGACAGTCACTTCATGTCATTTAGCTTTAAATCCTTTCCAAAATGAACATTTCTGCATCGTTCCACAGCTTAGTTGAGGCACAAAGCACATGGATGCACGTCTGAGAAGGCTCAGCTCTCAGGTGGGCGATTTGTCCAAAATGCAGTGTAAACATAGGAGTAGGGCTGGTGCGCAGCCGCTCTGCTGCCACTCCAGTTGCTGCGCGTTTCCAGAGAATTGTCCTAAAAACTGCACGGGGCTGTTCAGGGAGAAGGAGGGAGAGAGAGAGGGAGAGGGGGATGTGTGGGGGAGCGGAGAAGGCACACACCCTTAATGTGACTCACATACACATGTACACACAAGGATATGCTCTGAAAACAACAGTAGAGCTTCCTGTGTGTAGTTAGTGTTAGCTACACGCATTCTCTTGTAGTCCAATACTTACTGTACAAGATTTACTGGGAGAGTGAGCTGTGTGCAGACACGCATTCAACATTCTGCACACGGGGGGAATTCACTATTTGATTCAAGACTCATACCCTCTATCAGAAATGTGCTAAAGGCCTTTTTTTTATAGTCTAAATGTCATTTTAATGGTAACATTCTTGACTGTCTTGAGTGTACATGACACATATGACAATATAGGCCCATCCTATAATATACTACCATTTGTCACATAATAACCAACATTTTAGTTACTACCAACTGTTAACCTTTTGCCGAAAAGAAAAAGATACATAAATGAAATATTTTATTAATAATGATGCTGTCTGTATCCCCTCACAGAGTAAAACTCTCTCTCTTTCCTCGTCTCACACACACACTCATACGCCCAAAGCGTTGATGTGATCCACTCTCCACCCTGAGCAGGCTTGGGCCGAGCTAAGTGGGCTGTGTCTCGAGCTCTGCAGATGCTCAGCTGTATATTTGGCCCTGGGTCATTTCCCCAGAGGCCCTGCTTATGGGCTACGTTCATCCCCGCCGCCACTAAGGGGCGAGACTCCCAGCCATGCAACTACCTCTGCCTTCCTAAAGGAGCGCGCTGTAATTTGGTAAATCGGTGAAAGGAACCACTGTGCTCATGTGAAAGAAAGCACATGGTCACGTGTTGGCAGAGATAAAGAGCCGTTGGTGAAAGTCACACTCGGATATGCTGTACTTATTGGTGAAAGACACGTGGCTGTGTCCACAGTCTCTCTTCATCTGTGTGTTTTCACGTGACTTTTTTTCATGAGGACACTCGAACATGAGTAACAAAGCAGAAGTCTCCTAAACTCAGTAATTAAAGCTGTGATCTTGAAGGGACTACTCATGTACAGCCTAAAAGGGTAATAAAGGGTGGAATTAAAATTTATTATGACTTGGGTCTGTTTGGTGATGAAAACATTCTGCTCGCAATCTTATTAGCGTAGATTTCTTCGATAAAAAGAAGCGAGATGGGTTGTAAACAAACCCTCCTGTCGGTTTTTATTATTTGGAAGAGAAAACGCTGGCGAACAGTAAAACTGTCCGATGCAAACATCAATCACCTGCATCCACTTTGACCTAGTGCCCTTTGCTGTAGTTATACAGATACTGTTTCCCTGTGCATTCAAGGATTATTTGCGACATTTCCGGTGTCTCACTTTTACTATTAACTCCAAGTAAAGTTGTTTACATCAGTTGTGTGGTGTGGACCGTGGCTATGGAACATTTGCTATCCGCCTCAAGGAAATGATATGACTCATGGATAAAAGCAAAATCATGATCGTATAACGTTATAGGATAGAGTTCTTGAATTTGGCACTGTTCTATCTGTGTTGCACCTTTCCGCTTCTCTCTCCGCCCACAATAACAGGATATTGATTTTGAACTTAACTAGATCATTCTTTGGGGGAGGTCAGAGGTATAATGTGAGCGTAGTAACATTCAAACATTTCAAAATATGTAGAGCCCGTGTTTAGTTTTTGGTTGAAGCTATGAAGCTGGAAATACCAAGCATGTTTTCCTTTTAAACAAAATGTTATCTTGCTGTTTGCCTATTTTTATGTCTGTTACTTTTTTTTCTACCGCAAGAGAGATCAACAGCCTGTATTTAGCTCCTCTCTTGAGAACAAATGCAATATGATGCTCAGCTGACTTGGCTCAAAGTGATGGCATGGCTTTGAGCTAGGGATGTGCCAAGAAAACCTGGGTATCTGCAATGAATAATGTCTTGTTGATAGAATTACTGTCCAACCAATATCCATAGTTGGAAAAATACATGTTTACTGCCATATTTAGTGCACTGGAAATGTCGCTTAGGTTTGTGTTGTCACTCTCCCTGCAGGCGATGCAAAGCTCTTCGCTACAGAACAAGGATTGTGTTCCTCTTCTTTACTCGTCTTTTGTAATTATGTTCAAAGACAACACTGGTGGTGTTGATGGAGTCTGAAACAATCTGCTCTGTGTGGCTGACATTTGCTGTTGTGCCACAGTACATTCAGTGTTAGGAATTCTTAGATGTTCAGCTGTTGATCATTCTGACAAAAGGGCCTGTAAACAAACAAAAAAAAAAAAAAAAGACTGTCTCATTAAGAATTAAGATTAGGATTTTATGATTTAGGATCAAGAAGTCACGTCACCAGACTTCTTTTGCTAGAAGTCTGGTGACGTGGGGACTCTTCGCAAGGCTAGTTGCTGAGCTACTGTAGCTGGCTCCCCAATGGCTAACAGGCTAGCGCTAGTCAGTCATAGGATCCCCCCGAAAGCTGAACAACGGCACGGTAGCGATGCCGTGGTTGCGACAGCGTGGTAGCGACACGTCACATCACAAGGTAGCCACGCACTAAAGCATGCGCTGCTTTATCGTCTGGGGCCATAATAAAAAAAAAATCAACATCATGCTGTATTGAAGAAGGCTTGAAACTAGCGATTGAGACCATAAACTCATTAGAAAATAAATGTTTACTTGAGTAATAAATCAAATATAGAAGTAGCGGTATTTTCTCATAGACTTCCATACAATCGTACTTCTTATTCGACCCTTGGTGGATCGAAAAAAAATACAGGTTGAAAACACTTCCTGGCCCTGGGGATTGTCCACTTGACCATGACTCTGAACGTCACTATGACTCTGGAAATTCTCATCATTTGAGTCTATAAAAGCCAAGACCCAGTCCTGGCTTTAAATTGATTAGATATAAATGTATTGTGTATTTTTTTTAACAATACTGTCCTCAGCGCTGCAATTCTCCTTCAAATGTTTCCTTTGAAGAGGGCGAAGAGAAACTGCAAACACTTCCTCGGTGGACTATTTTGCTGATACACAACTTCCCAGATTTCTAATTCTCTTTGAATTAGTGGCAAGCTACAACGACAATACACACACACACACACACACACACACACACACACACACTCTGACCATCTGGCTGCAATTGTACAAAACGGAAACGCATATGTTAGAATATATCATTGTGAGAATTGTTTGTGTCTGTGTGTGTTTTCCTCGGTGCACACACAATAGGCTCTATTTGTGTGAGAATGCCTGCGGCTGCCCATTTTGACCTCCGAGCAAATCCACAGTCTGCATTTAGAGGCTCAAGCATCAGTCTGGGATTTCCTTTCCCTTCATATCTAGAAACAACTCTGTCTTCCACTTGTCTGATGTACAACAACAGCACACAGTCACACACCTACCTGGGAGAGAAAGCAGATAGTCGTGATCTGACATTAAGTAAAAAACTGTGTTTTCTTGGCATTTTATTGGCAATTCAAGCACCATTCCTTTTATTCTTTTTTTTTTTTGGTATGTTTCTGGTTATGATGATTCTCAAGTCTCTCTCTCTCTCTCTCTCTCCCTCTCTCTCTCTCTCTCTCTCTCTCTCTCTCTCTCTCTCTCTCTCTCTGGTTGGTGGTTTACGCTGGGCGTTTGGTCTGTATTCTGGGCCCTGCACAGCCAGACTATAATTGACCCTTTGCATTTACTGTTTATATTCCACTGAACGTTTCTACAGAACCAGAGCATCCTTGGTGTCACAGTACAGCTTTTAGTGTAGGTGCTGTCCAGTGATCGCTACCATGAAGAAGGCTTCCAAGTGCTTTGATCCAAATTAGGATTTCCAACATTATCAGAAAAAGTCTTGGCTGTTCCGTACTTTAAAGAATTATTCAAGCGATAGTTTATATTTTTCTTATATTCTTTGTACCCAAAGCCTCATACATCTTATCCCCCTATGCCACAGAGCTCTATTGTCGTCTATTAAAAACACATAAATAAGTCACAATATTGCACCAAGTGACATGTTCCTTCATTACCATGAATGCAGACACTGTAGTTTATTTTAAGTCAACCCTACATACACTGTCCCGCTGCCTTAAATTCACTTGTTTACCACATGTTGTGACCATAGACTGTACATGGATGTAGCCGCTTTGACGTCACCCATTGAATTGTGGACTACCAATTTGAAACCTCGAGTTGGGCAGTTTGGCCTTCACGATCTTGGTTTGTGGAACACGTGTGGGTGGAGCTAAGTACAACCTAAAATCTTGCAATTAACTTTCATGAACTGAAAACACACTGTGAACGGTTTAAAGTTCTAAGACGAAAACACGGACAACACATGATAGTAACCTGTCAATCACACCCTAACGCTCTAAAGAATACCCTGGTTTATCGTCTATTTTACTTTAAATGGGACCATAATATACAAAATGAACATCATGCTGTATTAAAGAAGACTTTGCTATTGAACTAGCTATTCAGCAATATATTCAGCTATATGAATATAGCTATAGATGATTAACTCGAAGAAAGAAAATATTTACTGAGGTAATAAATCAAGTGAGAAGTAGGGTAATTTGGAGTTGCCCCCTGCAAGTTTAAGGCACTTCCGCTTTAGCTTAATTTTTCAGACCTGTAGGTTGCAGCTGGAACATATTTTTTAAGATTTACGTATCAAGTAAAAACAAATGGGCTTAGGACAATAAGCTTATAGCTGATAACAGCTGGGGCTTTCAACTTCCGTGTCCTGCATGAACTAACGCAATGCTTCATTTATCCAAATGTTGCCTAAATAATTTGGTCTCCAGTTGGGACTGTTTCGTAAATTAGATCAGAAAATATTTGATCAAAGAATAAGAAACAAGCCTACAAATCTGACCAAGCACTCAATGAAAACTTTCAGTACTTTTTGAAGTTTTATGGGCTATTTTTTGGTATTTGTGGAAAAAAAACCACTTTTTTGACAATGCCAGAAGTCCATGACATGCTACATCTCTGCTCTTTACTAGAAAGATCTACAGAGACAGAGATCCTCACTACATATCAAAGTCATACAGTCAGACTATGTAACATATACAGTTTTGATCCAATGAAAAGTGCCACTAGTCATGGATTGTCCTCTCCGCTACATATAGGTATGACTAATGTTTTCAATACTGCTTAAACTGAATTTGTTATGCTTCCTTTAGTAAGTTACATCTGTGCATGTGTGGTAGTCTGCGGTTAGCCAAGCCCACACAAGCTCATGACATCATGGATTGCTCTGATGTTTTCTACTTCTGCTTTCTGCCAACCTCTCTCTTTACCTACATCTCTCTCCCTCGCCCTGACTGTCCATCCACCCACTTCTTACTCTCTTTCTTTTCTCTCTGTCCCCATTTCTCTCTCACCTTCTGTCTCCGTTGGCCCGATCCCCTCTCTCTCTCTCTCTCTCTGTGCAAAGCTGTATATGGCATTGAAAAAGAGAGTTCCACGGATGGACTCTCTGGTCCTGGCTAATGGAAGCAGACTTGTCTCTTTGTGTAAATATTTGCACAGAGGGATTATAGATGGTCCCACGCATTCAAGGTGGAGTCCCACTCCGCTCCTCCAGGCCACATTAGGGCAAAGAATGGCGCTGAGCGTAGCTTTGACATAGCTTGAGAGGAGATGGTGTGACGTGACACAACATAACATAACGTGAGATGCACGTTTATTTTGGGGGTACAAAGTGTTGCACGTATTAATCTCACTTTTCTGTTTCTCTCAATCTCTGTCTTTTCTCTGAACAGGCACCAAGCAGTGACCTCCCTGTCAAACATGTAGACACCATGGTGAGTTTACCTTGCATGACTTTTTTTTTTCTCAGGTCCAGCCAATCTCTTTCACTTACATTACTGAACTGAACGAGCAGATTCACCGGCCTCTATGACACTGGCAGAAAGATCATCTATTTGATGTAGGAGAGGTAGAGGCGTTCCAGCTGGCGGGAAAGACAGCTGCACTCCTTTTACAGCAAGTACACCTTAAAACGGCTGAAAGCGTAGTCACTTTAGAACAACTTCAGGTGTATACTTGATATGTTACGTGTGGGTGTCCACAGGAAGACTTTGTTTATTGTTGGCCGTTTGTACTGGCCTCGGAATAGTAGAAATCCAATTTACTGCCAAACTCGTGGAATTTCATGGAAAACCCATACACCCAATGTTCACGTCAAACACAAAGTACCAACCTTTTGTTCTAAATGATGAGCAACTTATCAAATTGTCCGACTGGAACTCAAGTGTTAAAACAAGACAATGTTTCTGAGCTGGGATTCAAGCCAGGCTGCTGATTCGGTTCCCATTAGACCTTTTTTCCTTGACCTGTTTTCAAAGGCACATCAAACACATCACACTGTGGGGATTTGTCAGTGTTGTTTAACGTGACGCAAACTGTTCTATTTGTACCTCCTGTGGTGCACACATACATGCAGGAAGGTTAAAGGTCAAGGTCAGTTACAGAATGCAAAAGGTTAATTAACAAACTGACCAAGTTTGGGAAACTCTTAAACCAGTTTCAGATAGACATTTTGAACCCCCAAATTCACAAAATGATACAAACCAAGATATTTGACATATATTGATCATGTACAATGACAACATGTTTTTAAATGCTTGCTTTCTACAGTATCCGCGCTTGGCAACAACAGTGTGGCCCTGGTTAGGGATAGATTGTGGTTATGATTTGGATAAGGTTATGCAACTTAAACACTTGGTTAAGCTAAGGGAAAGATAGTAGTAAGGATTCATATAATGTAAATTGCAGGGGATCTCTTACCTTGCACGGCTGGATTCCCGAGATGTCACGAGATCCCATGAAAATCCATCTTGTCAGGCTTCAAGTAATGGGTTTGAGTCCGAATGACAGTGGTTCCGACCACGGGCATGGTTTTCGGTGTGTGTGGCGACACAGAGAAGCGACAAAACAACATTCATTGTTGTTCGTTCATTCAAAACAACAATGGCGAAAGAAGAGCAAAGAACGGCACTGAAGGCTTTTCTTGATTGGAAAAGACATTTTCCCTCTTCTCCCGACTGCTTTTAGCAAGAGTTCGATTGACAGATGGTTCAACTAATAACCTGTAAGTATTTTTTGAAAGTGCCTGCCGCTGCCATCGCTGTTCTCCCGCTTTAATTTTGGATATGTTAATCAGCTATCCACCACTCTAGCCTCTGCACCCTTACTTTTTCGCTGGATATAGGGGACACTGCTCCCTGCACTGGGACTAACGTAATTGATACAGGCCCAAGTACAGTCGCAAATATGAACAACTTCTGAAGTTCATCTTTAATTTTAGCACAAAAGTAGTATTGCGTCTATAATTTGCAGCTTTACATATTGGAAAAATAAATGTCATCATAACAACACACCCTTCAACATTGTACTGTCTCTATACATCTCGACTGTGTTGGGTTTTCCCCATTGACGTATTGGATTTCAGCCCTGACACCCCAGGGAGTGATGGGTAATAAAACACACCTGACTAATTCTATGATATCACCCTTAAGCCTGCATATGGTTGCTTTAATGGAAGAGTGATCATCGCTCCATACGACGTGCATGTTAGCTCAACACACACACACACACACACACACACACACACACACACACACACGTTTGCCTGGACTCACTGGGCACTAGTCGTTTATGACACAACTTCCTGTCAGTTGTATTTTGTCTGGGAAAGGAAGGATCAAGTAACCAATTTAGAGTTACCACCCAAAGCCATGTGCCCACTTTCTCCGCAAGGACCAAAATAAACACAAATGTGCCTCTGTGTGTGTGTGTGTGTGTGTGTGTGTGTGTTTGTTTGTGTGTGTGTGTGTGTGTGTGTGTGTGTGTGTGTGTGTGTGTGTGAGGCTGCTGTTATTGGCATTCCCTGTGTTATTCTTCAGTTTTCTCACACAGTGTAGTGCAGGAAAGCACAAGCTTCTCTGCGTCTGTCTTGCAGCAGCTTCATATCAGACAGTGTTTTGCAAGGCTCATGAGTTTTCCCTCTCAGGTCATAATTTTGTTCTGCACCTTAACTGAGGGGCTGAGCCTGAAACACGCAGTGATTATAAGTGTGTAATGGAATGAGTTTTGTTTTTCGGGCATAGTGTGTGAGAGCACGTCAGTCTAGTGTGCATGTTTTTGGAGTGCACATGTGTGAGTGCATGTCTGTGCGCGAGTGCAGCTGCTGCTGTCTAGTCATGGGCATTTGCTGTGTGGTTACACTGTGACGTCCGGGAGATGCTGGCCCGCGCTTCATCGCTTCGGGGCAGCGGAAAGAAAAGATTTGTCTTATGACTACATGAGCCTCTCTCGCTCCGCTGGATCAGTTTCTACGTTGGCCGGTCTTGTGTTCTTCTGCTTGTTTGCTTCATTGTTTTCTTTAGGTTGTTTTACTTCTGCCAAGGAAGTTGTTGTTGTTTCAATTTGTTCTTTTGTCCGTCTGTAAGCGCGTCTACGGGAAAGAAATTGAGATTTCAATTAAACTCGGTGGAACGGTGTAGCATGGGCTAAGGAAGAACCCATGAAATTTTGGATGGGATCCGAACCACGGGGCAGATACACAACTTATTTTTTCACTTTTGCTAAGGTTGCGAGTTAGGACATTTGGCCTTGGTGGACAACTGCACTCTAGTTTATTATAAAATCAGAAGGTTGTGTTGTGCAGGAACACCATACTGTACCATGAAACATTAAGACAGATCTCTTTAACTTGAGAGATCTTGTGGACTTTTTTGAATTTCTTGTTTAAGTAATAGAAAAATTTTAAAAATGATAGGAAATAGAAGAAAGGTCTGAATACTTTGCATAATATACTGAACAAAGCAACAGCATTGAAGTGCATGGTTGTGTGTCAAATCACCTGTGCAATAGACACAACTCTCTTAAAGTTAGACTAAGATTTCACAGTTGAATACACACACACACACACACACACACACACACACACACACACACACACA
>CALSBV010011748.1:2635198-2646112 GCA_943590825.1 Bovichtus diacanthus
ACACACACACACACACACACACACACACACACACACACACACACACATACAGTGGTGAAGAGCTACAGTCAGCTGATTTATGTGTGTGTAAAAACATGCAACAGACCCACATGTTTGCCTAAAGAGACGGAAAGGGTTAGCAGTTTAGATCCATGCACAGATGAGAGAGAGGGAGGGAAAAGTTGAATATGAGGGGGAGAGATAACGTGATGGGAGGCTGAGTGGGAAGGGGGAGGGTGGCCAACACACAGACGGAGAGGGAGCGAAGGAAGGGAGAAGACAGAGCGGACAGAAGACAGAGACAAGGAGCGCTTTGGAGGAGTCCGGTCTACTTCCCAAAATAGAGCCCTTGGGGTTTTTCGTTTTTTTTCTTCTTCCTTCTGCCACTGTCAGAGGAAAGGGAGAGGTTTACTGCCGGACAGAAAGCAGTGAGAGGCAGAGGGAGCTCTCCAGAGATGAACCGAGGAGGGTCTTTGAGAAGGCGGCTCTCCTCTCTGAGGGGGGCATGGCGATGGAGTACGGGCCACCTTTTCAGGAAGGTAGGACGCGGCAAATGGAAGAATGGTTGGATGGATTTAGTCAACGCGGGTCCTGTAGCTTGTTCTTTTCTTGTCCACTCTGTTGCTTGTTTTTTTTTTCCCCCTCTTTGTTGTAGAACAGTTTCTCTCGTGCCTTTGGCGGACTTTTTACCAGCCCCCAACGTCTTTCGCCCTCTCTCCCTCCCTCCCTCCCTCCCGCGCTCCCCTTCTCTTTCTCAGATGGTTAATTTGAATGGCCTGCTTGTAAAGTCAACCTCCACAGATGGTTTTCATCTGGAAACAGGCCTGCTGGACCCCCCACTCCAGTTCCCTCCTCCTCTGCACCCACCCCTCCTTCCCAACACAAGTTCTCAAAGGAGAGTAGCAGGTCCTAGGGTGCGGTTTGTGTGATGTTCAGGAGCTAACGTTTTCTATTTTTACATCTTGCAACTATGATTAGAAAATGGATCCATTGATGTTGGCTGCACAGTACCCTCCATTCATGGAATCACGGTACTCGGAACATCACGATGTATTTCAGTTGTCCAATGACAAAGACATCAGTGTGACCACAGAGAAAGTTATTGTCTTATTACTGACCATAGCTTCACCATGACACTTTTATTTATCCAGATGGTTGCACTTTTACATAAATATTGTGGCTCATAAAAGGCTCTGAACACCAATTCAGACTAATTTGAAGCAACGACTATCAATTAAATGCCATCTTTGCAGCACAATATAAACACCATCTCTTCAAAACTCTCTCCCGGTCTCTAATTAAGATATTTGTTTGCATGCTGGTTGAAGTGGTGGCACCATGTAATAAACAGGATTTCTTGGACATGTTAACCTTGTCATTAGAATAATCTGAGGATGTTCTGATCGCCTCACAGTGGTCCATTTAAGAGAACTTTGGGATTTCCCTGACTTTCATGCCCAATAGGTCCCACAGCTCTCATAGCCCTCGTCATGCTGTGTGTCTGCTCTGAACCCTCTTTTAGGCCGTTTCTTGCTCATTCATCTCTGTCCTTCTCTGGCGACTCTCTGCACTTTATAGCCCCTGGCAACACACTGAAACGTTTAGGCTGAAGCCCAGGCAGAAAATGGGGGATTTGCTTTGTGTCCCCTCAGTCAGGCCACGGACTTATGTGAATACTTGGTATGTAAGATAGAGCAAAGGAATGGTGCATAGAATGTGTTGAAATTAAGTGGATTTGCTGGGACGGAAAAAGAACATTGGCAAACATTGTATCATCTGATTTGTTTATGTCTGCGTTTAAGCCTGTATATGTATGAGTATCCATTCAGTCCCTTCAAGAAGGTGAACACAAATTCAACCAATATGTGTGATCTTGGGATATCCTGCCTTTTTAAAAACAATGCATTTTTCTGCAAGAGGTAAAAGTCAAACATTAACCTCAACAAACTTCCTTGTGACTACAGTGGTTCTGACTTTGTTTACCCAGAACATAGGTAGTGCTGAACTTAGGCTGGATAGGGCCATAGCCCCAAAAACAATTACAATTGTTTCCCTGTAGCCCAAACAAGAAATGACATTCATACATTGTCAATAGTAAGATAATCCTCCGTGTTTCCTTGTGTTTGTCTTCTGTTTTCTTCAATTTCCAATTAATCTGGTTCACTAGCACTATCTTTTCTAGGTCAGGAGAATAAAATCAGAGCACTGTTTGGTAGGACCCATAGACTCAATTTAATGGAAAATAAGTTGAAGAAATGCATTCAATTTCTTGCTAGCTAGTTGTCAATGTCCGTATACAGGATATCCTAAGAAATTCCCAAACTTACTTTTAGTGTCACAGCTTTCTACAGCTGACTTGTAAACATTACCTCTGCCAAGGAGGTTATGTTTTGTTGGTTCAGTTTGTTTGTCTGTTTATCAGCAGGATTACGGAAGAACTAGTGGCCTGATTTTCATTAAAGCTGGTGGAAGAACCCTTTACATTTTGGAGTGGATCTGCGTGATGGGGCGGATAAACGTGTTGTTTATGGAAATGGCCAGTGGTCTTATAGTTTTTAAACGTTACTCGCAATGTATTGCAAAATAAAAACAAAATGGTTGCAGATTTATGGCTATTTGAAAAGCTGCTGCTTATGTAGTCATTTTGGGCTTCAATAATACCGCATGGGAATTGTTATCTACGAACAGGCCCAGTCTCCATTAATTGTAAATGTGTACACTGACGGACGGTCGGGCGTTGGGAGAGCAGAGCAGGCTGAAAGTCATCCAGAGAGGCGAGCGGTGCTCTTCACATCGATGCTCAGCCAGCCAGTCTGATCTAATGGATGATGATGGATAACAGCCTCTTCCTGCATACATGTGACCCAATCACTGCAGGGGAGTGAACAAGTCCACATGGCCTTTGACCCCCCTCCTTGAGCTGGTTTGAGGGGGAGGCGAGGAAGACGAGGCATAGCGGAGCCTTTACCTTCAGCTAAACTTCCTCTGCGAGGGCCTCTCTGCTTTGCTTTGTGAGGGAGCCATGTGACGCCAATCCTCACACGGCATCGTATACGAGAACCTATCACAAGGTGCACTTTAATACACAGTATTGGAGCAAGTTGTTTCATACATGTCCTTGTGGCGACGACCAATATTTTGTGGCCAGCACATATCGGGCCAAGACTTCCTCTTCCGTGCGCCGCTCATTTTTTACAGTCCGATTAGCAACTTGAGACGCGAGAATGGAGTTGAGGGTCGACGTCTACAATTGGACTGTTTTACAAAAAGCCAGTTTACAAGCTAATAAAAAGCTAATAAAAAGCTAGTGGAGGGGTTCTTGAATGCACTCCGCCTCTTTTGCTCTCCACGTGGACTGTTCACCTGCATTCTAACAAAGCCCGCTCAAACAGGGTTGGTCAATACTACTCTGACTACAGACATATACCAGAACGCTTCCGATACCAGAATCTTCTCCCGTTGCCTACATATCTGTTTATAGAGATTAGTTCATACATGAGTTTTATCTCGATCAGGCTCACTTCAGCGATATTGAGTTTTGCTTTGTCGAAGATCCCGAACACTCACTCAAATGGAACATTTCAGCATAATGTTTGTTACTACGAAATGAGGAAGTTACGACCCTTGTTTAGTAATATGTCGATTTTTCCACTTTTCTTCAACAACATTAAGAAGATCGAACTTGAGGTGCCATGAGAGAACAGCTCGCTTCTGGGACTGCCTCACTTTATAAAACACTGAAATCACCGATCAATAGCTTTTAATCCACAATCAATGGAGCTATTAGTAACATTATGGGCTTTATGATACTATATGGAAGCCTTGATGTAAGGTCAAACTGACAAAGAACTGTTAAAAATGGTGGTGAGCAAAATGATTGATTCTGAGGTTTTAAATAAGATATGGATATGTTGATGTCTTTTCATTTATATATTTTAAGCACTATTGTAAGTATGAACGTATATGCGTAGGCTTATGTTAAAGCGCTTGTGATTTTGTTTTTCAGGGCTCAACAAAATCTTCAAAAAGCATGGAGTCACGGCGTAGACCATCAAGGTAGGAACCTCTTCCCATAAAAGGCTTCACTCGGCCCATTGGACTGTATTTGTTGAATTATTTTTAGGAACTTACCTCCACTGTTTTCTCCAAAAGAATAAAAAGATAACAAAGGAAGGTGAAGCAGATATTAAGCACAGCCTTATCCATCCTCTATGACATTCAGCTTGAGATATGAAGCAGTTGAAATGAAGAGTTTGGATGTAATGTGATATTTGCAGATTGGACCAGAGCTAGTGAAGCAACATGCCCTGCTGTTGAACTGGACCTCACACTGTTTTGTTGGACACAAAGATATTTGGTGTCAGCCCCTCTCACCTCTGTCCTTAGGGAGTCACAGATGGTGTCAGTTGTGTAATTAATGTGTAAAAACTTGACACCACAACAGTTCGTGGTGAAGTGCTGTGCTAAGCTTGACTGACAGTATGACTCAATGAGTTGATATAGAGTTATAAAAACAGTTCAACATCTGATACATCGTCACTGTGAACAGCACATGCTGAGTGTTGGATTACAAACATTTTCCATCCATATAAAGGAAAAATCAAAAGACTTTTCAGAAGGGCATAACAGCATAGTCATATGACAGTTGTCTCTTATGTAATGCTCTGGCTGAATGAAGGTATCCAATCAAATAAATTCAGTGGGTCCAGACAGGCTTGTTTTCTGCTGAACATTGCCTCACAGCTGATACACAGATAACACACCCTCATCCGGCACACAAGAAATGTAATTTCAGTTGGAGTTTATTTCTAAAGTAAAGATACTGTAGATACCCTATTCAGTTTTTTTGCTTATATTTTTTAATATTTTCATCTTTGTTATTTCTGACAGTAAACAATGTCATTCGTTCCCAAACGTAACATACTTTAAACAACTTTAGAGACGTCCATTTTGATAGGTGACCTGACAGTTGTAGTTTGCAAAAGAAGCATCACCCAGCAAAATATCATTGCATTAATTCTTACATTTGGAAATGAGAAAGCGCATGTCATTCTGACGTTGTTCTTTCAAGTTGACGTGTGCACTTGCGAACATTGCAGAAGCAATCAGATGTTCTGCGTGTGCAGTGGCTTATCTACCACTCACAGGTTTTACATATCACCTCCAAAACACATCTTTGAGCTAATAAACACCGTAAATTGAAAGTTGAACGGTCACAGAGGCTACATTTATGTGTTTATGTATTTATTATGAGTGGATGCTTCAGATTAAAAAGAAACTTCAGAAGGATTAAAGTAAAGATAATTGCACAGGAAGTAGCAGGCCGTGGATCATTTGGTACTGGGGCCGCACAGAAAGAATAAAATGTTTTTTTTTGTTTTGGTAATATTTATTGTAAACATTTTTATGTATTTTATTATGTATATTACAATGTAATAATAATATAAATGAAGTGCATAATATAAAATGGAATAATTACATTTACATTATATATGTAATAATTAAATTCTATGTTTTGCACTTTATTGTGTGTTTTGTTATTCCCGCCCCCCCCCCCCGGTCCGGAGAAAAATTGTCTTGCATGAAACCGGTCCGTGGTGTAAAAAGGTCGGGGACCGCTGCTGTAGGTCACCAGCGTAGGAAAGTCGACGCCGAGACACCACAACTTTGGTATACTGCGACATATAGAGAGCTCTGCCTGGCAGCAATAGGCTTAATCAGCATTTTGTGAACTCGTTTGGCAAGGATATTTGCTTCTTTAGAGAACCTTTCAAGGTACAGCTTTGATCAAACAATACTGCCACCAGTACCAGGCCTAAACATAGAATCTACAGTGTTTGGCTAGACAGATGTTTGTTTTATTATTTATTTATTTATTTTTTTTCACGGGCAGTGTAGCACGCTCTGAACACAACACCAACATTTATTACACATGTGAAAAATAAAAATACATGTTCAATATTCACCCTTCTTTGAGCTCTATTTCGGTCTGTGTCCCGCTTGACGCTGGGCAGGAAGTGTACGGTGTTTATCAAAGGTTATTTGCTCTGCTACTGTTTAGAAACAAGGTTGATCAGAGTGGAGTTTGTTGGCTGAAAACCAAAACAATGAGCTAAAAGGCTCTCAGGGTTAGGGTGATAATTCTCTGCGGTTTATAACATGAGACAAACTCTACACAGTCATTTGATCCATTGTTGATACAAAAACAAGGATTATTGCAGCATTAAGTATTTATACGGCGCTAATAACAAATGAATGGTGTTTGTGCAGGAAGAATAAGTATTAGTTTTATGCTATGTTGATTACTTGTACTGATAACGATGATCAATTCAATCCAAGTACTGAGTTTAATTTAGATTCCTCGTTGACCCTTGAGATTGTGAGAAAGTGTAGGTTTCCACCTTCAGGAAGTATGGGATCATGGAGGCCTCTTAGTGTTTTAATGGACAAGCTTCACTCTTATTACTCAGAAATATCTGGCGGGATGTTTTACAGCCTAGCATCTCAGGTTTCCTGATAAAAACCTCACTGTTGGTGTTTGTACAAATGCACCAATGAGATCACTGCACCGCTGAAATTGAGCGCGTGGCGATAACGGATCATTCTTCAAACACGACGTGCAAAAATAGAGGAGCAATCGCTTCATCTCTGCAGCTGGTGAAAAGCAGGTTGGAGCTCGGCTGGTCAACACATGCTGGTGGTGTCTGGAATAGGACCAAACCACAGATCTACATTGGCCGTGACTGCAGCCGAGGGCCAAATACGTGCATATGCAGAGACAGAGAGGGAAACGCTAAGAAATATGGAAAAGGGAGAGAAAAAAATGAGAGAGAGATGCAGGTAAAGGTAATAAGAAAAGCAAAAAAAAGTTAGGCAAATTACGATGCACAAAAATGTCAAAGTAAGATGCTTGTTGCGACACTTCAGGGAACAAATGTCACAAATGAGTTTCCCCTCTATCACTGGTGATGCATAATTGCTACTTGGCAAGTTGCGAGTGGCTCCAGATGTACAGTGCAGTACAGCTCGTACAGTTGTTCTATAGTAAACATGAAGAGCTCTTCTCTCCCAGACATATGAGCAACTTCCTTCAGGGACCGCTCACAGATGACAAACGTGGGAAATATGCTGCAGTCTGGGCCACAAGGGTCCAGACGCCTCTGCCTTCACCTCTTCATCCCACTGTGCTAAAGGCTCATGTTCTCAAAATGAAAAATTTGGTTTTACCTTTTTTTTTTCTTGTCTTTGTCTTAAACTATTCCTTTTTCCAATATCCTTTTTTTCCCCAAGCTCTGTAAAGTCTAAAACGAAGATAATGAGATAAGTATTGGATTTTTGGACTCTTAATGAAATCGGTTGGCAACGCAGCATTGGATTATGCTCCACTATCTCTCTGCTCTGCAGTGTTTTTGGTGAGAAGCTTTATTACAGATCAATCAAGGAATTTGGATATAGAGGTGGATTAATGGACGCCGCCTTCTTTTTTCTCTCTCTCTCATTTTCAAACCTGATCTGACTCCACACAGCAACTCCTACGATGGCTGTCACATTTCGCGTGGTTTGTGAGCCCAACCTTCTGTAATCCTTGGTATGCCTCGATATCTCCGTAATCTGGCATGTTTAATCAATTTCTCCTCGGTCTGTTTTCCCCTGTCAGACAGCCAAAGTCTAACAACACAACATGTGTTTCATGAGCTTATGCTTTCGGAGGCCAATATGAACCCCTCAAGGATTAAATGATGTCATTATGGATGTGGTATTTATGTGGTGTGTTGCCATTTCCATATTAGGATATTTGTTTCTTGTAGTCTAGAAGCACAGTGCTGTGTTGTGTGTATCTGAAATGTAATTCGCAGCGTTGAGGACATTCGGGACATTCGGTTTAACGGATGCAGTAAGCGGCCACATTTGTTATGCTCTGGCTCCAATTAGTGACAGCGAGTGTGTCCGTATTAAATCGCGGGAATGAATCGTGCCCCAGTGATCTGTCGTCTGTATTAAACATTTCCACCAGAAGATTTTCGTAAAAAAGAATATTTATTGGGGATGATTTAAAATGTACACTTTTAAAACAACACTAAGGATAGTAAAATCAGTTTATTGCCTGAATCTCAAACTGTGACTGCTACAGAGAGCAGTGTTGCACGTGTTTATTTGACTTAATTACACATAAACTGTTATAATCCTGAAGACTTTCATGAAATCATACTATTTATTGCCGACATTGTTCAATAATAATGCATTTCAATGCATTTACATTCTGTCATTTCTTCTCTATATAGTAGATTCCGGTTGCCTTCACACGCATGATGGATTCACAGGAAGCAGTACAGCATGCAATCCAGCGTTCGTTCCCTGTGTAGCATGAAATCAGATTGTGCTTGCATTTATTACGGAGTCACGCTTTTATTAAAACAATGACGGTGTGTTTGGCTGCACTGTAAACAGATGCACCAGTTGCTCTTGTGTTGTATTTGTGACAAAGGTTTTTGCTGTAGTATTACACTGCATGGGTGTCACCAAACAAACCGGCACCTACATCTGAATGATTATAACTTTAAACTTCTGCAGATACTTTTAGAAACAAAACTCCAAAGTCCATTGAAGAAAAAATAGAAAAAAGAAAATAATAATAAAATAAATGACTGCACTGTTAAAAATTTAATGTAAAATCTATTGGAAAATAATTTCATATATATTTTTTCTTTTTTTAAAACACAAAAAAAACGAAAAATATAAATGTTTTGATAGGATTTTCAGTAGGAATTTAAAAGCACAACAATTCAAAAGAGTATCATGACACAAAAAAAACCCAGAGGATAGGACTTTAAAACATTACTAAACAAACACAATACATGGAAATATCACGGAAATGTCCACAAGTGGATTGAGGATCAGAAATACAGTCCATGGAACCAGCACCAAGTGAGTTGGAGGGAGGCCCACGACGAAGGCTAAAAAAAACTAGAAATGAGAATCCATCACTAATAAATCAGAGAAAACATCAACACACCAACTTATGGCTCTCTTGTTCTGGGTACGCCATAGTTAAAGTGATCACGCTAGCCGGTCTGATAAGCACATATGTATCAATCCCATGTGCTGCATCACTCCTGCACATTACCTTCCTAGATCTTTGCGGTCCAGCAGTCCATCTGATATGCAACTCTGCTGAAGATGACATTCTTCTCTGTATTCCTCCGACAGGAGTGCGAGTCTGCTGCAGGCCCTGGAAGAGAACTACGAGCTGGACCTGATCTACATCACAGAGAGGATCATCTCCGTCTCCTTCCCCAGCAGCGTGGAGGAGCAGAGCTACGCTGCCAACCTGCGGGAGGTCGCCTCCATGCTGCGCTCCAAACATGGCCACAACTACCTGGTACAGTTTACCTTTGTACACCCGGATGATTCGGGCAGGGACGTAGTAATTCACTTTCTAAATGAACGAGGCAGACGGCACAAATCCAAGTCATTGGAGCTGAGCTTTCTCATTGCCAACTATCTACACACATCCACACAACAGAGCTGTGCTGTGTTATCTGTGTTTGTCTACATCGGAGGCTGTTGTTTCCTGGCCAGTGGCTGCTACTACACTCGAGCTGAGAACTCACCGCCCAAAACCCCCAGCCTTAAGATATATATTATTTGATTCATGCCACTGTTGCTGCTGTTTGATACCGTTAACTGCTTTCTTTCTTACTGAACGTAAAGTGTGGGAAACCTCCCTGTATTTTTTCCGTGAGTTCTTTGAGTATGTGTGCAAACAACCCCAGTCTCCCACAAAGAGGGAAACGTGTTTTCTCCCGGGTTAATGGTTGCCGTCTCAAACACATGGTGTAACGTTGTGAGGTGAAACAAAACCAAAACGCTACAAACTACTTGGTTAGGATTAGCAAAAACATCGTGGTTTGGTTAGAAATGAGTGTGTTTGTTACGTTAGTCAAGTTATGGATCAAAAGTCCTGTGAATGTTATCTTTGTGTTTCCCACGGGACACACTCGTTGTTTTGGGTGGAAGTCTTGTGTTTGTTTCTTGGACCCATCAATCCACCCTGACCATCCAAAGTTTGTTTAGTAAGAGTCTAGAGTACTAATATTGATAATCAACATTTAAATGCTTGTAGAGTCTTTTTCTCAAGCAAAAGTTTAAGAAATGGATTATGGTATCATTGATGGTTTGTTTATCCGCTCTCATAGTAGTCGCTAATGTTAGCATTAGCTATTAGCTATACTACCTCAGCAAAGGATGACCTTTGTAAGAGTAAAGAACCAATACTGATCAATGAGAACAGTCTAATATCACATGTATATAATAGCATTTCTTCTTCTCTATCAATATACAATTTAGAGAAAAATGCAAATATTGGTTTGCACAAGCAGCTTTTTACGACCCATGTTTCCGTCTTTTGTTAAGCGGAAACATGGTGTTTAACGTTGTTTTATTGTGAGTCATTACGTCACATGGTTCGTTTACGTAGTCTACGTAACTTAAGTTATGTAAAAAAACACTTATTTTAACCTAAACCATGATCTTTTCCTCAACCTAAGCAAGTAGTGTTGTTGCCTAAAACAATTAAAGTGAGTCCGTTGCGTTTAGGTATGAGGACGTGTTGATCCCCTGTACACAGTGCTAATGTCGGAAGCGCTCCTGTGGGTCGTATGAAAGTGTAGAAACAAGCAACCTTGTGGTCGTATCGGTTGGAGGACTTGTTGACAATTTAATGCCAAAGATTTGTAATAATGGTGTTTACTTTTACTTCTTCATTAGCTCTTCAACCTCAGTGAGAAGCGTTATGACATCACCCAACTTAATCCAAAGGTAAACCTCCCCTCCCCTCCCCTCTCCTCTCCTCTCCTCTCCTCTCCTCTCCTCTCCTCTCCTCTCCTCTCCTGTCCTCTCCTCTCCTCTCCTGTC
>CALSBV010011748.1:2646212-2659638 GCA_943590825.1 Bovichtus diacanthus
CTCCCCTCCCCTCCCCTCCCCTCCCCTCCCCTCCCCTCTCCTCCCCTCCACTCTCCTTTCCACCCCTCCCCACTCCTCTCTTACCCTCTCCTCTCCTCTCCAATGTATCGTATGACCATCAATCTGTCTAACAAATCCCTCCCCTCTCTCAGGTGTTGGACTTTGGCTGGCCCGACCACCACGCTCCAGCCCTGGACAAAATCTGCAGCATATGCAAGGCCATGGATACCTGGCTTAGTGCGGACAGCCACAACGTGGTGGTCATACACAACAAGGTGAGACTGAGAGAGAGAGGACGCTGCTGTGAGAGTGGTATCTCTGGACAGCAGAGGGTGCTCTCAGGCTCTTCTCACGACCCCCACTTTCCTGAGGTTGCAGCTGTGTTGTGTGTTTGTGTGTGTAATGAGTGAAACACTGACATTCAGGGTGGAGTGTTTGTGTGTGAGTGTGTGTCTCTTTGTGTGCTTGTTTGGGTTGGGTTGAGCTGGATCAGGCTTAGGAAAACACAAATTAGGGAGGTGAGGCCCACCACTCATCATGGCTGCTTATGTTTATTTACCCTCTTAGTTGTAACAATACCATAAAAACGGAATTGACCAATACTTTCCTGTTGTTGCCTAAACTTACTTGCATCACATTATACTCTTGTGGCAAACCACCCTCGTCTGGCTCCTAAATGCCGACATAAAAAGTGTGTCCAAATGCAACTACCGAACGTAATGCCTGATCATTTTCACGTTAACCCCACTGTGTTTCTGATTGTGTTTTGCAACATGAGAATCAACCATGGGATCCGTGTCTCATTCCGAGATGTTCCCACAGGGAGGTTACAAACAAGTCGGCTGCCATAACAACTGGTGTTATTTTACTGCTGGTTGTGTAATGAGTGTGGGCTTGGAAGCTGTGGTGGTCACTAAGGAAGTGGTCCGTGTTGGGTTTTCACATATCAACAAATCATTTCCGCTGGGCTTCACACTGCGATATTTATCCTCCACAGTGGCCCTTGCTTTAAAAAATGGATAGATATGTAAAATAATTGCAATCCGAGACTGGTTTGTTGCCATAGTAACATATGCTTGGACTTGGGCTCATTGAACTAGCCATTAAATGCCCGGCTAGTATTTCTTTACCACAGGTAAAGTCACATATTTAAATGAAATGTTTTATGATTGAAAGTGATATATTACTAATGTAAGCAAATCTTTAAAGGGGTACTGCACCAGTTTTACAGTGAGTTGAGCAGTCATGAGGGTAATATTTAGCCTGTAACAACAGTGTTGGAATGTCTTCTGTGGTTCTTAAGGAGGTCTCTAAAGTCTGAATAAATAACACCGATGATGTCATTAGGCTTGGGCCTGGAGACTTTACACTTTATAGCAGAAAGTTACAAACTGGGAAAATGGAGTTTGAAAGATGTGGGTATTTACGAGGCAGCAGAGGCTCACGTGTTGCATTATGGGAAATGTAGGATGCCGCAATTTGGAATTCTGACCTCTACAAGGGACTAAGGCTGTGTTCACACCAGGAAGCGAATTTTCGGCCCCCGGTATTCACAGGTTTTACCGTGGGATCATTTGTGTTTATCAGCGTTACTTCGGGCAGCTGAGTGTTCTGGTTTACTACAGGTGTATGAACCCAAAGTGAGCCGATTTTTCTGTGATTTAAGTGAATCAAATAACTACATCATGATGCCTATTTGGAAAAATTCCGAATTTTTGTCAGGTTCGTCTGCAGGACGACAAGTAAACAACTTTTAAATGATTGTTTTCGTAATGGAGTTTGGATTCATCAGGGCTATGCTTACATTGTAATCCAAATTAAAATGATCGGATTTTAGTGACAGTGATTTTAGTTAATTTATAGTGTGAAGTCAGTGATGAGGTATTTGGATCTTAATCGCATTTAAAAACCATCCCAATAACCCCATTAAGGAAAATTCTGTATTATAAAGATGTGGAACAATTGTTCTGGGCAGACCATCATGACCTGGAGGATAAGTCTGTGGTTGACTCAAAGCTTGATTTATTTCTTTTCAGGGCAACCGGGGCAGAACTGGAGTGGTGGTGGCAGCCTACATGCATTACAGCAACATATCTGCCAGGTAGGTCTATGATCCCAACTACCCCTGCAGAGGGGTAAGTCTCAGCACACTTTGACAGAGGGAAAAAAGAAACTCGGATAGATGGAGGGAGCGAGATGAATCTGTATTTTTCAGTAAACAGAAAAAAAAGAAATAGAAGAGGAGAAAAACAGGCAGAAGGGGCAGACATGTGGAGGAGACGTGAGAGGAAAAACTAGATAAACCAGCATTGTTCATCACAAGACTGAAGCCCACAGTGGAGGAACAGACGGAGATGTGATGAACAGAAGAAGGAGGGGGAGAACATGGGACCGGGGAACAACACTTTTATTCTGGAAAAGTATTTGATATCCTAATTATGAGCGGAAAGCGAAGAGTTAGCTCGTCACCAAATCATAAGACTTTAAAGTGCCCCCTTTTTCTTTATTTCTATTGGATTTGTTTTTTTTAGATATCAAAAATAGGATGATATTCTGTCACAAAAAGCAAGGAGATGGGAACTGATCAATAATCAGAAGGAGCGTACGACTTGGTGTTGTTTCTGAAAGAACACTGGGTGGCGAGGAACATTTTTTAACACGCACTGTTCCCTGCAAAAGTATTAGATTTCTCTATAAACCCATTATCTCACAAATCAATTTAAAGCTGCCGTGTAGTCGCTGTGAAAGCTTAAGGAGAACACTGTGACAATTGCCGTACGGGGTATATAGATGTTACGGAAAATATTGCAATAAGGTGTTTTATTGTGTGCTATGTTACGGAGAATTAGCTGTCAGACAGAAACACTGATAGGAAACATTAGGAACGTCTTCATTCAGATTTATAATGTATCATATGCTCCAGTGAGAAATGCTCTTACTGTTGGTTTTCCTGGTCTTGTTTATTGTGACAGGTGCATCTCATGTTATTAATCCTTTGCCTACTTTTGTGTTGACACCTGTGATGTCTGACATTAAGACTTCTGAAGGAGGGTTTTGCATAAAAATGGTTTAATTTGCATTCAAATAAGTTATACGTAATACTATGCAGACAGATGCATGACGGAGCTTACCGTGACATGGACACGCATACATTCTGTTATATACTTGATATTCTTGACATGTACATGTACATTGCATATATACTGGAGTGGAAATGCAAGTGCTTTCAAAAGTAAATGGACCTCATGTGAACTCACCAAACTGTTGTGTTTCCATGCAGTGCTGACCAGGCTCTGGACAGGTTTGCCATGAAGCGCTTCTATGAAGACAAAGTGCTTCCTGTGGGCCAGCCATCTCAGAAAAGGTCAGCCTTCCCTCACTTGCTGTTTAAAATACGAGTTTGACCCCAAAGTGAACCGTCTCACGAAGAAATCGTTGTCTTTCTACAAAGTAAAAATATTTAAAGCTGCATTCATTGATTTTTTAATGGCCACCTGGGGGCAGAACAAGCTGAAAACAATGTTAACAAACAGTGTTTCTGTCCACCTGACAAAAGGTCCTGTATTCACCCATCTCTCCTCCGGTTTGCTCTCTTCCAACTCTGGAGGGAAATCCCTGACTCTTTAGCTGCTGAATGATCAACTATGTCCACCAGCTATTCACAACTTTATCCCTCTGCTCTGTTTTGTGCTGGGCAGGTAGTATAGAGTGGTTTTATCAGAGCTTTTTTTTTAAAACTGAAAACAGCTGCCGGCTGTAGCTGGAATCATATCAGGCGTATCCATCCACCTTTTTTCATGCGCATTTTCAATTTGCACATAAAAAAACCTGTGGAAAAGCCATAAATTCAGAAAATTCTTGGAATATCGCTAATGCATTTTTATGCTTGGCCGAGGAGGACGTCAGCATCCACTGAAGCTTCTGCTCCGCTGAAGAAATATTAAATATTTTCCTCGGCACTCCAAACAGAGTGATGTAATCTTCCTCACATTAATACATGAAACAAACACAGTTCTTCACATAGTTTTTCACCGGTTGAGGATCAACTGGCGCTCTTTTAATAACATCTTCTTGTTCTTCTGGTTTTTGAGAATTGGCACTACCTACTGCTCATCTCGATGAACTAACTCCTAATAATCGCATAACGATAGTGGACGGAAACAATTTTCTCAAAATTTGGTTAAAATATGCAAAACATTTAGATGGAAACCTGGCTAGTGCCCAAAAACCAAAACAATGATTCAAAGAGGCTAAAAAGGTTTTGAAGAGCGGATGGGCAGTGCAGAGTTGGGTGGTAACTTCCTGTTACTAGCAAAGTCTGCCCATCACACGTAGCCTTTTGATACATTGTGTATCTAAAATAAATATCGGTTAGCCTTTTGATACATTGTGTATCTAAAATAAATATTGGTTAGTGCGGCTTTAAAGTATTTAGTTTGCTTGAGTTTACAATAAAAACAAGGTGAGAGGTTGACTCATTGAGCATGGCTGACAAGCTGAAAACATTCATTGTTGTTGCTGGAGGTCAAAGCCAACGTCTGTGTCTTTGTTGCGATGAACACAGGATTATACCTTCATCCCTTTGTTTTAAAACATTAGGACTCGTATGTTCTCTTCCTCGCCCTTGCTCAGGTATGTGGAGTACTTCAGCGGCTTGCTCTCCGGACACATCAAGATCAACAACAAACCCCTGTTCCTTCACCACGTCATCATGCACGGCATCCCCAACTTCGAGTCTAAAGGAGGCGAGTGTTGTGCACAGAAATGCATTCCCACATCAGCTTTTTCACACACACCATTTCTTTTCTTTTTTAACAACTTTTACATTTTTCGTTCCAGGTTGTCGTCCTTTTCTCAAAATCTACCAGGCCATGCAGCCTGTGTACACATCTGGGATCTAGTAAGTCTTAAAACATACTCGCACTCAAATGCTTTTACAAGATTCCAGGGATAGCAAGCTCGTAATGGCTCAATGATTTGAAAAAAAAAGAAAAAGTATTTTCCTTTATTGCCTTTCCCTTTACTCCCCTGCCCCCCAATATCCACATACACGGTCACTCTTGCCAGTTTACACTCTGTGCTTTGCCTCACATTATTGTATTTAGCTAGCCTCCCGAGCTGCAGGCTCTTGTTTCCCTACTGTAGATCCCGCAGTCATTTCCAGTGTTATTTGTGACTGGAGAGCCAATGAAACAGGCAGACAGGCATCTGTGTGGACGCCTGCAGGCTATTCCTGCCAGACGACTCAACTGGTTCCCAGGGCCGGACAGGAAATAATGGATTCTATAATTTTCTGTTGTTGTTTTGGGAAGAGGGGAGGTTAAAGAGAGGATTGGAGGGGAGAGCTGCACTGCCCTCGGATTGGCGAGGCAGGCATGAGTACAGGCTGCATTTGCACCACATTTGAAAGCTTTTATAATATAACAGATACACAGTATTATATCTGGGTGAACAGTACAAATTAGCTTGTTCCTATCTGAAAAAACATGCGTGCAAAGGTCAGATCATGCAGTTCCCATAGCTAAAAATGCAATTGTACATTAATTTGTATTTTAAGCCTTTATAACTTAATAATTAAACCAGTTAGTTGATTTAAATGTTGTCACCCAATGCAGCTTGATACTCAACAACAGAAAGGACACAATACGGCCAACTTGGTTGGTACTTGGAGAATTGACCAAACCAAGTCTTTTCAGCAAAAATGTTGGTTCATGAAAAAAAAAAAAAAAAAAAAGCTTTGGCATTAAGGACGAATTCACAACAAATCAGGCGCTGCGGTGAAAACACCAGTCCTCCCATTTATTTGAATTAGGGGTAGTGTGTTTGGGCTGCGGCAGTGTGGGCTGCAGGGGAAAGTGGAAAAAAATCGTGGTGGGCAATCCCGTAACCGGCGATGCAGAGCTGTACAAACCTGCCATGAGGGAATACAAAGACGTTAAATGTTGTGCAGTCACTTGGCGTTAATGGGCCATTAATTAGGTGACACTCCCATACCGCCCCACAACCCTGCGCTAATTGACGCAATGCCTGATGTTGTGTGAATCCAGCCTAACGCAACTATTGAATGGTGCCTAACGCTGCATTAATGAATATGTCCAGAGACTGAACGAGCTGTAAACAAAGCATTTACACATTATCACCTTTTTGAAGTCGGTATGCCTAATGTGTTAGCAAACAAATGCTCATTTACATATTCAACAGACACGGGGCAACATTAATTTAGAATCGTGTTTCTTTCCATCCGACGAATGTAAGTCCAATATTCACGGATGTTTTAGCTCTGTTTTGGTCTCCTCCGTCTCCTTGTATCTGGCTATTTATCTGCTAAATGCTCGACTATGTTCCCCGGCTAGTCGCTGACTTTAAATATTACATATGGTTATTGAGAGCAGTGTTTGAGGGCCAGAAAACCAAAATAATGAGCTGAAAGATACTAAAATGCTCCAAAGAGCTAAGGGGAACTGCAGGGTTTGATAATTCTCTCTCGGTTTGTTACTACAAGCGAAACCTTTTACATTACACAAACTCATTTCATGCATTGTTAGTACAAAAATATTTCTTAGTGCGGCTTTAAACTCTCTGATCCCCCCCACCCCCCACCCCCCCATTGTAACTGTGGAGCTGTTATGAAGCGTTGTTAAAGTTACAACTGTAAATAGTTACGCCTTGTGTTGAGCTGTTTCTATTATGTCCATTCTTAGTATAGTGTCAATCCTATAAATACATTTACAACATAACTAAGTGTGACACAATCCGTGTGCATAAAGTTCCACACTGTCAACCGCTTAAAGCCCCAAATCACATTCCTTCCCACTTTCTCTCACATGCTCTCCATTAGCCCTCTCCAGTCTTTGATCCTACTCTCCCAGTTAGACACTCATGTATACACTAATACCCAAAATTAGCCCAACGCTACACCGCGCTCTGTGAGGGCCACTGTTCAAGCAAATAAGGGATTGTTAGTAGACGATGTAGATCATGTGCGCATGGTTATACCTAGAAAAGCAACCTCAAAAAAGCAAACTAATGCAGTGGATTTTGGATTGGACTGTGATAATTTTTAATCAAATCAAATCAAATCAAATCAAGTTTATTTATATAGCCTAATATCACAAATTATACATTTGTCTCAGTGGGCTTTACAGACTGTACAGGATACGACCCCCTCTGTCCTTAGACCCTCGCATTGCACAAGGAAAAACTCCCTAAAAGAAACCCCTCAATTAAAGGGGGAAACATGTTATAACCTCAGGGAGAGAGTAAGGAGGATCCCTCTCTCGGGACAGACAGACGTGCAATAGATATCATGTGACCAGAATAAACAACATAGTAAAAAAAAAAAACATAGACAATCCATGTGACAGATGAGGATTTTACAGCAGTGATGACGGAGGCTTGTTATCTAACATGGCTTTTTTCTTTCGCAGTAATGTTCAGGGTGACAGCCAGACCAGCATCTGTATCACCATTGAACCTGGTCTTCTTCTGAAAGGAGACATCCTGGTAAGAATGGCACAGACATACTACCTGAAAAAGTGTCATCGCTGTTTGTCACACATTCACATTTAAACTCGGAAACAAGACACTAGAAACGTTAAAGTTTTTTTTTTTTATTATGTCACTGGGTTAATTCCTGTGTGAAGCCAATGACAGAGACATTTTATATTGTCTTCATTTTTCCCAGCGTATTACCACTGCCAGAAAGAAAAAAATCAAATGGATGTTGAATGATTATTATCATCATTTGAGAACAGCTGCAGAAATGTAGAGAGGATGCACTGATTCTTATTGATATTGTCCATTGTCCATTCATAGAAGGAGTAGGGCCATAAAAACCTGGGGGAAGACAGTTGGACTGGGTCCTATACCCCACTTTATAGACCCTCATTAGCACACAATATGTTAGCTGGAAACTATGACGTCAAAATGGCAATGCACTTCACTGTACTTCCTTTCCAGCAGCGCCTGGGATACACAGGGTATTATTTCAACATGCAATAATCATTTAAAAGTAAGTTGCGTGTCAGATGGATATTTTTAAAGGTAGAAAATGTAACATTTCTGCATTAAAATGTCTTAAAACGACTACACAATTTTGTTAGTAATAAATTGCGTACATACATTATCCCAAATTATTTCCAACAATTTTAGAACCTAGAGAATTCTGTAGTTTTTTAATCAAGGTAACGGTCAGTTTAATGTGGCCACCTGTCATGGCGTCATATCCCCTTAGTGCATGTGTCGGCGTTGTGGTTGTCTGAAAGAAGTCATTAATGTACTTTTTATCCAGTTTCAAGCCCTATTTTTAAGATGTACTTTTTTAGATCTTGTTCGTTTTTAACTGAATATTTTGACCGGATGAAGGATTTTGGTCATCGGACGTCTGGATCTTAAGTTATCAGAGAAACAAGCTGAAAAAGTTTTAAAAAAACACAGATTTGTCATGTGAAAAGGCTTTATAGAGTAGGGGACCTCTGTGGATAACTTTGCTTCCGGTAGAAACCTTCTGAATGTCTGGATCTTAAGTTATCCGAGAAACAAGCTGATTCTCTGTGAGAGATATTTTTTTCATTTTGGGGATTTTTTTTATAAAAAACATTCTCCTTCCATTTGCACTTTTCAAAAGAAGAGAGATCCTCTATAAAGTAGCACCTGTGGCATATGTTGCATTTGCTTCAAGCTGAATAACTGCACACATCAGCAAAGTTTCTGCTTCTGCTGTCATTCAGGCCATAAAGTTATCCATGAGATGTCCTCTGGGCTCATAATTTCACCATGGAGAATTTCGAAAGGAGCACTTACTGTATGCTCAAGGCTGCTTGGAGCTGAGCTCATATCTCATCCTTTATTTAAGACAGGCTAATGGATTCTGCTGAATGCATCATCGGACTGAGCCGTGGCTCGTTATTATTCAGATAACACGGAGAATGTGAGCTGTGGCCTTATGGCCAAATGGAAGAGACATTAGTCAGCATGGAGTGTGCTCCTGCATTTAAAACTGCTCTGGTATGTGTTTCCTGGCTGGCTGCAGTGACTTCCTGCCCTTTTTTTTACATTGAGTTTTTGGAAAAATGAAACAAATGAGATAGAACGTGCTTATTAGTGTGTTAATACTCAGAGGGGAATTTCTTCCGCATTTGGACACAGCCAGACCAGCGGTTTCCCCCTGTTTCCAGTCTTTATGCTAAGCTAAGCTAAGCTAACCAACCAGACACGAGAAAGACACCAATCCTCTTATTTAACTCTCGGCAAGAAAGCAAATAAGCCTATTTCCCAAAATGTCGAACTGTTCCTTTAACATTACAGATTGTTTATCTACACAAGGGTGGAAAGGGCTTTGCTTAGTTCTAAGCCCGTGCGTGAAAATAAGAAATGTGATGAGGCTCTAAAGGCAACATGTAAGCTCAAAATGAATGTTTTCCTTCTACTTTTTGTTTTCTCAAACCTGGCTCAGCAGCGTTGTGTTCCTCAGTGGGAGGTTTGCCGTATCCTCAGAAAGCTGCACTAAGCCACAGGATGTTCTACTTTGCCTTCCTCTCGTCCTCCGTCCTTTATGTGCTTGTGTGGATTTGGGAACCTTATATGTTTTGGTCCTATTTGGCCCCACAAGTAGAAAATAGGTGTATGCAAAAAAGAAAGTCAGTCCCACCTTCCTCAAAATCATATATTTCAATTGAGTTTTTAGCTGCTGTTGATTTCCTGCAATTCCTTTTTTTTTTCAGTCAGTTTTTAAAAATAATTCTTTACAGCCTCAGTTTGTGAGCCGCAAGTTGTTTAGGGATAGTCCTGCAGTACCTGTAAATGTGAGGTCCTTGTAAAAAACTAACAGGTCCAGGCTGCCTACCAGGAAACAGCAGGAGGGAGACAGAATATTTTCCTGTGTGTGGTTTTAGAGTTGCTCTTAAAGCCGTTTGTGTTGCAGTTTGGACAGTAATGCTTGTGGAGAGGCCATACATTACGAGGGATATATATATACATATATACATATATATAAAAAAGTCTTAAATGCTTTCTCTAGCTCTGAGCCAGTGTAAAGAGCGAACAACTATGAATCAAGCTGGCGTGCCTCTGGTTCGTGTTTCACAAAGACCGTTTTATATTGTGTTCGGCTGAGCTATTCCACTCATAGAAGTGATTAGATTTTGCAGTTTATTTTTTGCTGAAAACTTTTTTTTTCTCCCCCTTCTCTTATCAGAGTTGACACAGTGTATAAAGAATCCACATCCTGAAATGGTTATTTATTTGCCATTCAATGTACCTGTGGAGCTAAGCAGGAATGTGTCCAACTCTATTAAAGCTGCCCGTTGACTTCTTCAGGCGCTGCTTGACGCAATGTTGCCAGTGTACAGCGTTGTCTAAATTCCCTCCGATGGTTTTCCACCTTCCAGCTCAAGTGCTACCACAAGCGGTACCGCAGCCCGTGCCGAGACGTGATATTCCGCGTGCAGTTTCACACCTGCGCCGTTCACGACCTGGGGATTGTGTTTGGGAAGGACGAGCTGGATGAGACGTTCAAAGGTAAGACATTCAGGACAAAGTCCCCAGAATTACCATGGTGACTGTCAATGCGAAACATCTTGAAATATTACCCCATTGTTAAAATTGTATTCAATGGATGTATGGCCTTTTAATCTGTTTTGTTTTTTCTATCCATTTGCTGCAGTAATGATTAATAATGCAAGATTCATAATTTCATCGTTTTGCTGTAAACCCAAAACTCAGGTTCCCTTTTTTATTTCCTGTGTGCAGATGACAGGTTCCCAGAATATGGAAAAGTGGAGTTTATTTTCTCCTTTGGACCAGAGAAACTACATGGTAAGAATCAAAGTGCGAAGTTGTTCTGGAGCATTTTCCACATATTATATTGTTCACCTTTATGCTTATTTTCAGGGCATTTTTGCCTTTAATTGGCAGTATATTGTAGGAATGCAGACAGGAAATGTGGGTCAAAAGATGCTGTTGGATTTTTACATTTTTTTTGGATGGTTGGTACACGTCTTAGCCAGTAGGCGTAACGAGTTGCCCTGCTCCTTCATACTTCTAATTTCCTGTTATGAAAGTGTTGTTTATTCCTTAAACTAAAAAAAACCCTCAAAACCTCTTACTCAAATCTGTTATAAATCAAAGAAACGGACCAAAATGAAAAGAAAAAAGTAAATATAAATAATATCCCTCTAAATTAAACTGACGATAATTAAAGGAGAACGTTTTCTCTGTGTGCTATGGTTCACAGACATTCACATGTTCTGCTCTGTCTCTTTGTACTTCGGGTCCAGGTGTGGACCAACTTGAAAACGGGCCGAGCGTCTCGGTTGACTACAACACACAAGATCCTCTGATCCGCTGGGACTCCTACGAGAACTTCAACCAGAATTGTGAGGACACCACAGACGGTGAGTGTGCAGCTGTGTCATTGATTGTATTTTGCATTAAACTCTACAGATTGTGTCCTGCACACTGCGAGCCTGACACACAGACATCAGAAAACTGTACCCACTAAGGGCAGCGCTGGATGTAAAATCTTTGTGCTTATGTTCCACTTGTGATGAGGGTCTTGTGATATGGACTGGATAGGGAGTTTTTCATCTTGCTGCACACAGCACAATTCAAAATGAATACACATGTAGTGTCATTTCAATCATTTCCCCACAACTTGTATGTCTATGGAAGCGTAATGCATTCACTTGAGAGAGAAAAATAATATTTGCCTTTTTAAATTTTTTTTTTTTTTTTTTTTTTAGAAATTTACAAGAAAACTTTTAAAAATGTTTTAATAGTAATTCAGATACACAAGAGCAGATATATATATATATATATATATATATTGTTTTACCATCAAAGCTTTTCTCAGAATTCTGAGATCGGCCTAATAATCTCGTTAATCAAGAAAAACAAGGCAAATATTTTGCTCTAAAGCGAATGCATTACGCCTCCGTATATATTTCTAACTTATTTTAAGTAAGTCAGTTATCACAATCGTGTAACTGCATGTGAGCCATTAACACTGAATGACTTCATTCTGAGCCAACACACCTCAGTAAGAGTTATTTCCAATAACAGGCTGCACTAGCTCTCCTCCTGAGCGCTCTGTGTCAGGCAGTGGATTGTAGTGACATACCTCTCATGAATGTTATGAAAACTGTACATGACTGTGGACATGCACTTTAATGTGGTTGAGAGGAAGCTGGGATTCTATTTTAGTTTCTCTCTCTCTTTCTCTCTGTCTCTCTCACACACGCACACGCACGCACACACACAGAGCATGTAACCAAGCTGACCTATGTAACAAAGCTGCTTTTGTTTTCCTGCGTGACACAGAGGAAAGATTCCGCCTGCGTCCAAATGGAGTTTAAAGACTTTTTCACACATTCATCACTTGAAAGCTCCCACGCGACGGGGTCAAACTGAAGTCACATTTAAGTTCTAACCAGTGTTGGAATGTTTTCTGAGACGAGACACTGGAGAGCACTTGTGTCTCCAGGTATGAATGTTTAGGCTTTTTAAGTACACAGTATTGTTTAGTTACTTTAATGCATCACAAAGTCGCTGCCACACTGCAAGCATCATACCAGGAAAAAAATGGTATGTACATTCAAAAGTGTGCTTATGGACAATATCAGAAATCAATCCAAATCAGCATTACAATGTGTTGCTGCTGCCCAAGATGTAAATCATGTTTTGAGAGGCATTGGTATTGCTGAATTCATTTGCGGTGAGATTGTGACCGCAGAGAAGCCAAAGGCCCTGTGGGACGTGAGCGCAGTGCGAGACATTCCTGGGTTCAGCCACAGGCATGGATGGGGCCTTCCTGCTGAGGGAGCGGCGGTCACTCAACAGTGCAACAGTCTCCGCCATCCAAAAAATTAAGCAATGCTACTCCCTTAGCGATAGCGGCGAGCCCGTTGGCCTTCCAAAGAACTGGGGTTGTTGGGATGGTCAGCTTGTTTTTGCAATAACTTTCCTCCTGTTGGTGATCTTACCTATTGTCTTTACTCTGAATCATATCATATAAATTACATCAGCTCATGCCGAGATTCAGTTCTCGTCCAGCACCTGCAAATGATCGTTTAGCAACAATGGCAAACTGCAATTTAGAGCCTTTTTTCATGAAGTGAAAGTGACCATTGTATGCAAGTTAAAAGACAAGTCACAAGATGACAGGGATGTTTGATGTCCCCGATCCCCCAGCCACCCCCCCCCCCCCCCCCCCCCCCCGAGTGTTTTTAATGGTCACCCAGATAGCCAAAGGTCAGAGGTTACTTGGCTACCTTCTATCACTGCCCAGAAAGTGTCTCGGCTGCAGCTTGAAATAGGCCTTGCTAAAATAGAATAGGTGTAAGTCTCCTCTCATTATGTTTCAGTGGAGGTGTGTGTGTGTATGTGTGTGTGTGTGTGTGTGTGTGTGTGTGTGTGTGTGTGTGTGTGT
>CALSBV010011748.1:2659648-2672288 GCA_943590825.1 Bovichtus diacanthus
GTGTGTGTGTGTGTGTGTGTGTGTGTGTGTGTGTGTGTGTGTGTGTGCGTGTGTGTGCGTGTATTTGTGCGTGTGTGCGCTCGCGTATCTGTGTAAGTCCAGCCCGGTCCAAGCTGCCCGCCTTATCTTGTCTTCTGTCATATGATGGTGACGCTGTGGTCAGGGCTCAATCTGACTTTGATGGTATAACAGACACATACACACAAACATAATTATAGCTTAGGACATGAGCAGAAAGGCACGATAAACAAGTGCACATGCTAGAGCTGCTGCGACTAGTCGACTGATCCATTTGTTGATTAGAATTTTTGATAATCGATTAATCGGTAATGTCATTTGTCATACAACAATGACAGAAACTTGCTGATTTCAGCCTCTCAAATGGAGATTGATTTCCTGCTTTTCACGCGGGGAATGACAGACTCTTGTGTTTTTTTGTTTAACATTCAGTCCCAGGGATTGACTCGGCTGGCTAACCCACTGCATGTCTGGAAGAGGAGGAGAGACATGAGAGAAGGACACACTGCGAGACATATATAGAAAATGAGGGAGTCATTTATATATTTCATAGTCATATTTCATTGAGAGATGAGAGATCATTTTGCAATCATTTTCCCAATATTTAATTACATAAAAAAGGAGTCATAGCTGGATGGCAATAGTAATGAGTTGTTCAATTCTATTCAGAACCATACAATTAATTTTTTTTTGAGATTATATGAAACATATACATATAATTTACACAATATATTAGCAGTACATTTTGTTCAGAACCTCTTCATTAAGATGATGATGTGGCTGTGGAAAAAAACCACAACAAAAATAACACTTCTACAGTCTGCGTTCTGGCATTTCTAAATCTCATTTCCCCTCAGGTTCTGAACAGAGTTTTGTCATTTGGTCAGAACTCCGGCTCCGTTAAATCTTAAGCAATCCTAAACTGGCATTTACTACGCTATCTGTCTTTTATATCTTATTAACGTGAATATCTTTGGGTTTTGGACTGACAAAACAAGACATTTAAAGACATCACGTTGGAATCTGGGATGGAAACTTTTCACAATTTTCTGACATTTTATATCAAGCGATTAATCGAGAAAATGATTCTCTCTTAGAGACTTGGAGTTCTCCATAAGTAATAAAAACGTGTCCCGTAAGTAGCCTTTTGTGACGAGCTGTGACTTTATTCAGTCAGACTAATACACGCTGCATTTTAAATGAGCTTTGCTTGTGAGTAGCATTCAACGAAACCGTTAAAAATGTTTCCCTCTTTTAGAAGCGAGAGAGAAAGGGTTTCCAGGAAACTGGAGTGTTTCCACTGTCATTTGGCTTCACACTTGTTAGTGCTGAAAAGGCACTTAGTGGCTTTCAGAGGCGAGAGGATGTATATCTTCACAAGTGTTAGTTCGAAAAACAAAAAGTATTGTTGTTGTTGGGTTTGCAGTTCGTCATGGTGGCAGTTGCTTTTCTGAGGAAGGCGCTAGGCTACTTACAACAAGCTCTTTCCTCTTTGCTTATCAAGGCATTGCATGAAGCCTAAAATTATAGGGCCAATGTTTTGTTGGGATCAACATTGGGTAAGTGCTGTCTGTGCGGTTTGTCGGCTTTCCAAAGATTGATGTCGACTTTCATTGTGTTTGTTTCGTAAAAACAGCTACAGCTGCTGTGGGTGAGTTTCAGCACAGGAATTATTGTCGTGCCTGCACCTTGCATAAACACGGCAAGAAAATATTCAAAACATCACACTTACGCAATTGAAGTCGCCGTAACTTTTACACAAAATTGGAATTATCCAAGAAGTGGTGCATCTCTTAGGAGAGTTGTCAAACAAGAATGCACTTGGTCCTCTTGGCCTATGCTGCTTGGCAGTGCCATGTTACGCTTCACACTTTCTTCATCTTCACTTGCTTCATCTTGTAGAATTGAAATCACTGGTGCGCGTGAATCTGTCTAAGTCTGCAGCCGGACTGAAAATAGCAAAGGGGCTATGTTGTTTGGTTGTTTCAGAAGCCTGTGAGAAGAGGAAATACGATCAAAAAAGTCCAGTTTGAATGTGCATGAGATGCGAAAATACCTCACAAAAAAAGGTACATAATACAAAAAAATATGCTCCTACAACCCGGCATCAACAATCCTCTGATTTCCTCTCACTTTACTAGTCCAAGGTAAACAGCAGATTTATGTCATTCACTTTACAAAGTATCATCCCAGAAATGTGTTTTATTGGCCAATGCACCGCTTAGTTTGCCAGAATATGTCGGATGGCGTCGAGCCATGTTCAACTTTGCTGGATGAACCTGTATTTGTTTGGTGGAGCCCTCTGCGTCAGTATCCTTGCTGTGCCAAGGTAGTGGTGCTGTGGAGGCTGGTTTTTTCTTTGTTTTTTTTTCATATATATTCATGGCAAACAAAAGTACATTAGTTCAGGTCGAGCATGTGATTGGCATCATGCTTAACAATCATTTATTGTTTTCATTTATCAGCTGTGTAGCTACCAGCTGACGAGTAACATCGAATCACATTCAAGCAGGTTGAAAAAGATTGATGGATCATATTTAACAGCTGTTATTTGCTGTAAATGACAAATTGATTGACAAATTCCCCTTTACAGAAATGGAATCTTTTTACATGCTGAATGTGGAGCATATTTTTGTAATTGGGACACTGATATGTAATTTGGGGAGTGACAGACCCTTGTGTGTTATGTTTAACGTTCAGTCAATGATTGACACTGCATGTCTGGAAGAGGAGGAGAGACATGAGAGAAAAACAAACTGTGAGACATATATAGAAAATTAGAGAGTCATTTAGACTGATTACACAAGGCCGAGAGAGATAAACATATGAGAGAGATCATTTTGCAATCATTTTCCCATTATTTAATTTTGGGAAAAAAAGGAGTAAACAGTTGGCAAAATGTCCTGCGAAGCAAACTTTTCAGTGATGAATATGATGATTTTTCAGCAATACTTTTGAGTTGTTCAATTCTATTCAGAAACATCAAATAGTTGTGTTTTTTTGGAGACGATATGAAATATATGTACACAGCGCTATATTCGCAAAAAGATACTTTCATTAAGATGAGGATATGGCTGTGGAAAAACCACAATAATACTTCTACAGTCTGTGTTCTGGCATTTCTAAATCTCATTTTCCCCTCTGGTTCTGAACAGAGTTTCGTCATTTGGTCAAAACTCTGGCTCCGTTCAATCTTAAGCAATTCTAAACTGACATTTAACACTATACTTTACCTCTCTCTTCAAGTGCGCTCTCTCCTCTGAGGAGTTAAAGGCAGGCCGTGAAGCTCCTTTGTGCACATATTCACAGGAGTGAAGGAGAATGTCAGTGTGGGTCTGTGCATGCTGCTGCTCAGCGCAGACAGACAGTTTCTAAGGGTTATATGGTGAATTTATGTCCAGCACTTCTTCGATGCATGAGGCAGCTGAAGCCTTTTTTCAAGCTTTTTTTTAAACCTGTGTCCAGGCTGCTTTTTTTTGTCACAAATTCAGCAGCTGCCGTCTTCCACAACATGTGAGTAGCATTCTCAGTACTGTAGAAGTCGAGATTTGCAGCAAAACCAGAAACTAGATTTTTCTCTTTATCTGGAAGTGTACTTAATTACTTATTGACATCAGGTTGTCTATTATCCAGGCACTTGGCCACATTGTGTTTTAAACGTTAATCTTTTTTTTTTTTTTTTTTACTGGTTGAACCACGCTCACATGGAAAGTTGTACTTTGAAGTTTAATCTTTTACAAATACTTTTATCCAATACTGATAAAATGGGGCAAATTGCAGGCACAGATGGCTGCTTTTAGTATAATTTAGATTTATTACAACTTGACTCTATTTTTGTAGTTTTGGCCATTATTTCTAACAGAATTCTATTTACCAAGTTAATAGCTGAGATCTGGGAATGTTGTGACAAGTCTAAAAAGGGACAAGAAACACAAGCCGACAGATAATCATAAAAGTGTTAAGCATCAACCGGGTTAGACACACTAATTTGGATGAAATGCAACAAACTGTAATATTATCACATACACATTCAATGCAGACTGACTTCCTGGTTCAACTATGGTCAATGTCTTGTAGCAATGTACTAGCGTTCCCAGATCTCAGCAAATAATGGCCAAAACTACAAAGATAAGTTGTAATAAATCTGTATTATCATTAAACTGTACATAAAGTGTTTTTGAGCTCCGTGAAATGAAGGTTTCCGGCACTTTCAGACAAAATGATTCATGTGTCATTAAATGTCTCTCTGCAAGCTTATTTTCAGAGTTACTGTTTATCCAAGGTCCAATAAGCATTCCCCTGTGTTGAGAAGAGGCAGCCCAGGTGTGTGTGTGTGTGCGTGTGTGTGTTTGGCACTTTCTCTCCAGGAGGTAAATGCTTCCTCTTTGATCCCATACACATTAGTCAGAGGGAGATGTTTGTGTTCCCGTCCCCACAGCATTGCCTTATCCAACAGAAGGGATGAGTTGGCCATGCCTGCCCTGTTAGGCACAGACTACTTGTTTTTTACATTCCTGTAGCAAGACAGTGGTGCTTGAATGAGTCTAGTCAAATTTAAGTCTGTATTTGTGTTGCCTGCTGAGCTACAGACAGGGGTGGGGTGGGAGGGGTTACATAATCTTGGTGGGGATAGAAGTTGATGCAACAGAATGATATCACCGCTGTGGATGCTTTGACCCAACGGATGACTGGGATTCAGAGGGTGCGTTGACCCAAAAGTAGTTCAAGAGTCAGGTGATCAGTAAATCACTGCAGACAACAGAAACGAAATACAGCCATTACTAATTCTAAATGAATGCACTGTTGGCCGTTGACACAATACTGAATGATTCCTGTTCATGAAGTATTTGACTTCACATGGTTTTTCAGCTCCTCTCAGCACAAAATAATTAGCTAATATCAAATATATAAAAGTTCCTCAACTCAAATGTGTCCACAGCCCTCTTGTCTTTTCTTACCCTTGTAGAATTGTGCTGAAATAGTAATAATAATCCGACACGTAAATTGATCTGGTAGGAAACTCTTTTTGATTGACCCCCACAACAAGGAGGTGAGGGTCGGCTGCAGAGTAGAACACTTGATTCGGAGTCTTGTTCATGGGTCCTTCAGCGGGATGAGAGAGGAGAGCGTGAATCCATTCTGCAGATGTTGTTTAGGTAGTCATACTGTTCCAACTGAGTTGTGTCATGATTCAAAGAAAATTAGATCAACTTGTACATGTCCGTGTGAATTGATTGGAGTGCAAACGTCAGGCTCTGGGAAAGCAGCTGTCCACTTCTTGTGATATCTGCCGGCCTGAACTCTCTCACATCTGACACTTCTCTGCCGACTCCCCCTGATGGGAAAAGCCAATGCGCACCATAAGAATGTGATCTTGTTTAATCATAGACATTGTCACTGGCCGTGGCGTTTCTCCAAGAAGAAGCAGAGGTGAAGCGTCTGGTCCTTTGTGTTGGCAACAGGCTTCCACGCTATCAATCCCTCAGTCTAGTCCGAGGCTTTGGGCTGATTAGGCTGCTTTGACTCCAAACTTTGCGCAACTCTGTTTGCCTCAAAAGCCAAGACAGAAAAATAAAGGCTTTCTAGAAAAGACGGCATTGGACACCGAGAGAGAACAAGTGCCCTGTGTTGTGGAGTGTCCCCGTTTGGACCCTGACTGCGGGGGCACAGGGACAGGGGTTTCTGCAAGGCGACAATCACTGGCTGTGGGGCAAATCAGAAGTGTTTGTGTGCCTCTCTGAATATGGTAGGAACTTCTCAGAGAGACTTTTGTTGTACTCAAATCCCCAAAAGCTGAATTTCACCCAGGATAATAAATGGTATACTCGTCTATAATACGAGGGGATAAATTTGTGGTTTCTCTCAGCTTTGCTCCAGCTGTGGGCCAGACATTCTCTCTCCCTCTCCAGTCTTCTTTACACAGCTGAAAAATTACCTCGCAGAGCCATAATTAATCATCATTACTTTCCACAAGTGCTTCTCACAAGATATTTTATCCACTATTAATGTATTTGAACTGTAGGAGGAGGACCCTTAGAAGTCACTTTATGTCATTCACCAGTTCTTGTGGATGATATGTTTACCTAGGATATTTGCATGTCTAGTAAATTCAACACGATTCACTTTTGTAAGCCTAACTGCTGTTATGCAGTCACCTCAAGTAGAGAGCAGTTGACAGCCACTGTTTCCAGCAGACAATCAAACATTCATACTCACCTTTCTCACAGGTTGCTTATTGTGCTTGCTTTGTGTAAGATGGCTTTGCATAGGCTCTGTAACTGGCTTCCCTTACCCTTTTCCCTAATCAGTTTGTCCCTCAAGTGTTTGTGCTGAGTGAACACTAGGACTCAAGTAAGGGCAAAGATGATACAACAAAGTAGGGAGACAAAGAACAAGAGTTGCACTTTCTTTATCAGGCACCAATGTTTTGTTAGGGGCGTGTTATTGGCCAAGGGTATCCTCCTGCATGGGTCACTCCGCATACTGAATAGACCCCTCCTGGGCCAAGGGATGGACGGACACGGAAGATGAACTTAACAAGGAAAAAGGAACTAAGTTTTCAGCATGAACTCCAGTGCTTTCATTTTGGCTCCATTGAAAACACTGGCCTCTCCTCCCTTGTTATTATCTTTCTTTTTAAAGAGAGTTCTATTCATGCAACCGTCTTTTCTCTTTTCTGCTTTGTCATAACACTCTTTTCTACACTTCACCAAAAGCATTGCTTGAAAGAATGGTGTTATACTACCCATTATACAGCTAGTAACAGAATACATTCTGGCCAAGTCCATTTTTCTCAATTGTGCATCTTCATCAATTGGTTTAGGATTCATTCAGCCCCTGATAGCTGTACCTCAGGTTTATTCATGTGTTTGAATGAATACATTGCCAGGAAGGGAGAGAGCAAGTGAGAGGTCATGTCACTGCATCTTTTGTTGTGGAGGGCACCTTTATGAATTGGGATGGGATGTGAAGAGATGGTGATAACCCCTGCACCCCGGTTATTTTTTTGCTCCTTGCTGGCAGGTGCAAAGAAAAGGCTATGACACAATGTGCAGGCCAACAGAAGAACTGCAATGGTATTGAGATAAACCTAAATACAAGGGAGCTCTCTGGCAAATTGGGGAGAAAATGGGAAAGAAATCAGGAAAAAGGAGGATTTGCACTGTCCTTGCTTGTCCTTCCTTGTGAGCTGAAGTCATTAAAAATCTCTCTTTTTCAAACTGGTCAAGGCAGTCAAGAAATTATTTGAACAGGTTGGGAAAACATGCACCACCACTGCTTCTAAAATGTTATTATTGTATAGTAAGATGCTGCAAAAACACTACCAGAGGTGTCTTAATTTTTCCTTTTCAGTAGTATTTGTACTAAATATAGTCCTGACCTCTGACCAATACTGGCTACAAAATTACTGCTGGCAGGTTAAAGTTTATGTTGCATAGAACTTTTAAATACAGGGGCCTCGATACACTCGGATATGAGAGATATTATTTTAGAAATTGACTTTGTGGTAAACTTGAAAGCATATTTAGAGAAAGCAAATAATAGCCTACAGTATTCTGCCCACACTCAGGTAAAAATGACGGAAGGGTTGGAAAAACAAACCGTTTATTTTACCCAGTCTCAGCCTTTCCAGGCAAAACCCAAAACAACAATTTCCCCAATGTTCTGGCTGTCCAAGATTGCACTGCCGCTCACGCGTCTTCCTTCCAAGACCCAGCCTACTGCAAGAGAACCAGAACCGGGTTACCACCATGCTTATATTGTGTCGCTGATGATCTGATTCCACCTGTCTGATCCCCAGCTGAGACACTCCTATCTCTCCACCAGCAGCTGGTGCCGTAACCACACCCACTGCCACACCTACCTGTAGCCATACCATAAGGGCAGTGTTTGAAGTTGAACAGAACATCCAAATCAATACCGATCACAATCCTCCCCTGTTCCAAACCACCCTCCATTACCTTTGCCTTTTGTTTCCACAATCCTAGCGCGTTTGCACTTACACAAATTGATTCACAGTAATCTTTGATGTATATTTAATGAGCTGCAGGACAAGTGGTCATTAAGCTAAAATGAGTTCCTGTACTTACACTTGACTAAGCAGTTTGGGGCTTTTGATGTTGGCAATAACTAAACTGCATTACTTTATATCCTGGTGTGTTTTTCCACCAATCTACCGAGAATACCCTTACAAAACAAATTGAAGTTTTTGCATTGGTATCGTTGACATTTGACACATAATTTGACTGATTATTATTTTGTAATGTATGTATGTTTGTGATAATGTGACGCGGCAGATGATTTGTTACACAGAACCATCTGAGAAGCTGTCATTGGAAACTGTTTGGAAAAGGGCAGGCACTTTCAAAATATACTTGGCAGGTGATTGGATGAACCATCTGTCTATCAAGTGTTAACTTCAACCAATCAGATCAACATCGGTGGCTTCATGGCCATTCTTTGCCACCTAAACACGCTTGTAGCTCCCAGTAGCTCCTCACAGGATGCTGATTCATCCAGTTCATCCACTGTGGTTCAGACACAAACAAATTAATTGAAGCCTGACAAGATGGATTTCCGTGTGATTTTATGGTCCCGCGATTCTTGCTTGATATCGCGAGAAACAGCTGCCATGCAAGGTAAATTCAACTGAAATAAGTACTGTAGATAAATCATTTTGTATGGCAGGCACCAATCAGTCAGCTACTTACAAGACAACTATTGCATTGTTTTTATTTGATCAGGTCTCAGTTGATCTCATTTAATTTGTTAGTCTTCTCTGATCCTCGCAAGTCAAATCAGCCCAGCTCAGAAGATGAAATAGCCTCTTGTGTAGATCATTTACAAGGCCACAGTATTACTTTAATAGCTGTCCTTGAGCCCTCTCACAGTACAGGCATGCTTTGTTGCCAAATCAATGGTTCAGCCATTAACTTTTACCAAATATGGCACCAGGCTATACTTACATACTGTAAGACTATCATGTACAGCTACTGAAGCTCATTATTCTCTCAGGCTTCTTGCTTGTAAATACACTTAGAGCTTTATTCTTGTCGGGCTATTAGTGTTTGCCCTGGTTGAGGCCTGAGGGGATGTTCTCAGAAAATGTTTCATTATTGCTTTTTATTATGACACATGGACCCTCAACTGTTTTGGAATACCCACACGTACACACGCACAGAGTAGCATGTGGGGTGTTTGTCCATGTAAGTTAGATGGGAAACATGCTATTTCCGCTGTAAAGGGGATCTATTGCCACAGGGGTCAGAGCTCAAAGTTTAAAGTTCAAGAGGTCACACAGTTGCACCATCTGGCCCACAGAACCTCAAAATATCTTCCACCTACAACAGAGATTTCAGTTCTGATCTACGTTGCTGTGTGTCTGCAATACTTTTTGACTGTCTTGGCTTATACGTGTGAGAGAACAGTTTGAACGCCTCATATTGCATTTTATGATCATGGTGTGCTTGTTTTGTTTGATCTTGCTGTTGCTTTCTAAAGCATTTAGCATTTTTAATGCAGAGGATGTAGCGACGCAACCAATTGGTCATTCCAGAATGGTCAGACATGGTTCAATCTCCCCCGCTGTTGTATAATTGGTCAGGGCGATGGGTCAGGATCGCAGACATTCTCCTCTCACTGATGTGCTTGGGATCACAGAGCAAGAGAGCACAGACGTGGACACACACGGTGAAAGATATCACGCATACATATGCCCTTTCTTATCACAGGAAGGAACACCGTCAATGGTTATTTGCAGAGGCTTACGTGTGCTCATTTCAACCAAATGAAAACAGCAGCAGACATAGCACCGCACACAGAAGCAGTCTCAACATAAATAGTCTGCTTGGCGTAAAAAAGTGACGGATTAAATTTCCTGTAGTACAAATGGGGATTCTGTGGATCGCTCATCGGTCACGTCGTCTCTAAAGTGAAGACATGAGCTTGTTAAAGAGGGACTAAATTGGACTTTCGTTTGATGTGAGAGTGGGACCACAGCTGGCCTCATCGCAGCCATTACCATCATTATCATCATCATCATCATCACTGAAAGAATAAAGTGAGAGGCCAGGCGAAGGATGTGGGGGTAGAAAAAGAGAAGAAAGAGCCTAAAGAGAGAAATGAGAGAGTTGGTGTGACAATCTGTGAGTCAAATGAGGGAAAACAGTATCACAGTAATCCACAATCATGTAGCTTTCATTGAATCTGCTTAAAATAAGGCTGTAAACAGAAAAGAAAGTTTTGTGGAAGTGAAAGTCACATGTTTATTGTTATCAGCCAGATTGACGAATGTGGAATTGTTCTGGATTGTGGTGTGCAATAGTAAAGTGACTGTTCAGCATGCTAATGTGTACAGATGGCTAGGTGATAGAACAGAAGACAGAAAAGCTTTCAAACTGAGGGAAAAAGGTTTTGTTTTGTGTGTATGTGTGCATATGTTCCATCCAAGCGAACAACTGCTGTAAATCATATACATCTGACTTCATCATTTTTAGTCTTTGCCAGTAAGACAATGAGCCCCTCAGATCAGCAGCTCACTCAGTTTTTCATTTTTCTATTTTTTACCCTCTAGGCTTTTCTGTTTTCTCCATCTGCCTGCAGCAGGGTGGAGTTTTCTCCTTGCTTCCGAAGCTCTGAGAGAGCTTGTTAAATGACTGTTGTTGGACCAAGTATTTCTTTCCATTACATGAGCATTTGCAACACCAGTGGGCTTAAGGACCGGCATCTCTTTGTACGTTTGCATGGAAAGGGCTTATTTTCTCCAAGTCTCGGTGGATACCTTATTATGTTTTTCAGCTAAATAAATGTTCAGCTATAGCTTAAACAACACTTAAATACTAAACTTGTACAAGTGGATTTGTAGACACATTTATTGGAATAAAGTGTAATAAACTCTACACCTAAAGGAAGTAGGTGTGTGAGAGAGCCTAACCTAAAGGGACTGATGTCATTCTATCAAACTCTACACTCTGGATTTCAACGGTCCCTTACCCCCCCCCCCCCCCCCCCCCCACCTCCCATATACACCGTCAAACAGGCTGTTGTGATAGACCTCCCACATACGCACACACAGCAGGAGCAGACTTTAGACTAGTGCGAGCCTCTGAGCCTGCAACAGAAGTAGCTCTCGTGCTCCGGCCACACAGCTATTGAGGAGAGAAAGGAGGAGAAGGGACAGTCGCCAAAACCAACTCCCTCAGTAATCCCTCATGTCCCACCCCGGGGGCTACTCTGCAGGACTTTTCTCATCATATGCCGTGTTTCTACTGCATGGTACGACACGGCTCTACTCAACTTAGATTGGGACTGTACCATCGTATACTGCTCACACAGGTAGGGGAACCTACTCCTGTGTTTCTGCTATTTCTTTTGACAAGACTTTGACTTGCTTAAAGGTGACTTGTTGGAGTGTTGTGATTCAGGATTTAAGGATGTGAATTGAACTGAGCTGTGTGACTGATCATCCTAATTGCAAAACTCACATTTGGCTAGAGTGGCACGTGATTATAAAGGTACTGAAATGGAGAAAGTGAGGGAAGCTCTTCTTTCACGACTTATGTCTATGTTTATCTACATGACTGTTGCATTAGAAGTGTGCGTGTGTCTGTGTCTGTGTGTGTGTGTGTGTGTGTGTGTGTGTGTGTGTGTGTTTGTGTGTGTGTGTGTGTGTGTGTCCTCATGTGGACCAGCCTCAAACTTGATACTTGCATTTGCATGATCTATAAAAATGTGTAATGATGACTTGATTTTAAACCTCCTGTCTTGTCAGTGAACTGTTCAGGGGAGACAGCACTGACTTAGTAGAGAAGACACACTAACAGCTAACAGAAATTTGAAAGTTTTCATCCTAATTCGTCTGTTTTTTTGGGCTATGGTCTCTATTGTCTATGGTGATCATCACAACTAATGCTGAGTGGATTAGACCACAGGTACTGAAACTGAAGATAAACTGTCAAAATGGCAAGCAATACTGCAACAGGCCATTATCCGACTAGACATAGCCATACCATAGTCTTTTTTTTCTCGCATGTGGTGCACCAATGTACCAATCAAAGTAAACCCGCTAACGGATTAGTAGAAGAAAAAATACGCTGTTTGTCTGTGACCGAGAGCCACCAGATTTGTTTCCACCAGCAGCCTGACAGTGCGCCATTCCCTTGGCAAGTTGCCCCGGGCCAACCAAGGAGACCTTGCAGTACCCAGCCTGTGTACGCCCACCAAGCTCCATTACAGAGGCCCGTATTCACTAAAGCTGAGATGGAGATATCTATAAGTTACAGAGACACAGACAGCTTCTCTGTGGGGCTCCTTTCCCAGCTGTAGAATCTGATTTGTTTATCAAGACATGCCTCATCATGAGTTATGACTTTTCTTGGGAACTTTAATGGGCAGTAGAAGAGGAATTCTCTGACATGTATTGTTTTGTTGTTGAATGCGTAACCACACAAACTGTTACAAAATGGTTTGGATGAGTAACATGAGGTAGTTGTTGTGATCCTAAAGACATTTCACATAAATCTGTCTGCATTGATGCACTGTGTTGGCTGTATGAGAGAATGCGGGAAGAAGGAAAAAGTGTGTGTGTGTGTGTGTGTGTGTGTGTGTGTGTGTGTGTGTGTGT
>CALSBV010011748.1:2672388-2731458 GCA_943590825.1 Bovichtus diacanthus
TGTGTGTGTGTGTGTGTGTGTGTGTGTGTGTGTGTGTGTGTGTGTCTCAACCTTTTCAGAGTGACTTTCAGTATGTTGAGCTTTTGTTTTGCTTTGGGTTTCGGAGGCCAGGAAAAGCCTCCAGGCCACCCTTACTTAGTGAGGCGGATTTTCCAGAGATGACTAAATTCTTCTGATCGAGGCTCCCTACTTCCTCTTCACTGGACTTGGGTGTGACTGTGTGTGAATGCGTATGTGCATGCGTATACAGTATGTGTGCATGTGTGTTCAGTGAACATTACAGCATTCCTTCTGAGTTTATGGTCAGTAGTTTAATAGTCTGTGATGTCCTTTTTCTACATCATCTTATCCTGTTCACAGCTGTGGGGATCATGAGCAAATAAAATCAACAACTGATTTATTATGCTGGTATCCCTTCTCTGGTGCAGATTAATTCAATAGGTTTGAGAAGGCAGTGCAAGGCAGGCTCCTGTGATTTTCATTGTTTTTTCCACAGTGCATGCCACAGACCCTGCTCACTTCCTGAAGCTGGTAGAATAGGTGGACACGAGCCAGTGTTTAATTTAACTGCAGCTTTTTTTTTGCCATGCCCACACAATCTATCGATACCCCTGCTTCTCTCTATGACAGTTCCTGCCTTTTTTCTTCTTAGTGTTTTGATGAATCATGTGTGCTTACATTTAGAGAATTTCACATTTATTTTTGTAATTGCCCAAGTTCCATGGCTCTGAAAATACTTGAGCCATTGAAAATGAAAGGGTTGTGGAAAGCTGAATGGTTGTTGATTGTCGTATTTGGCTTAATCTGATTCTAATGAGTCTCTGTCATTCTTTGTTTTAGAAGTCATCCATACAGAAGGACCCCTGGATGGCAGCCTCTACGCCAAAGTTCGCAAAAAGGAGTCCATTGAAGGAACAGTCACAGCAAACGGCCTCCCACCCACTGCTGTTGAACATGCCCTACCCGCGGTTGACCATGCCTTGTCAGTGAGCAGCGACTCAGGAAACTCTACTGCCTCCATCAAAACTGACCGAACTGATGAAGCGGCAGCAGCTCCTCAGGCTTCCACTGTGAGCCAGACACACGCTCCTGTAGGTGAGGAGCTACCCTCAGTCCATGACCACGACCCACCTGCACAACAACCAATCAGTCCCCAAGAGAAACAGGACCTGGAGCAGCTGCTGAGTGGCTTGGAGGGGCCCATGCATCGACAGGGCTACCTGTCCACCCCTGCTTCTGCTGTTGGAGGCATGCTTCACCTGGTGCCTGCTCAGGTCCATGTCAATGGGCACGGTACCGTTGACCGTGAGACGGACATTTTAGATGATGAGCTGCCTACCAGTCAAGAGGGCAACAGTGTGGACAGTCTAGGGACGTTCTCCTCCACAGATGGTCGGGCTACACCAGCCGATCTTTACTACCAGCCTGAAGCACTTGTCAATGGCCAGAACCATGTGCCGTACCTGGAGCGCAGCGTCCCAGAAAAGCCTCTGGAAACCGCTGGCATATCCAGCAAATCTGTACCTTTGACCCAAAGTGGTTCAGCCCCATCCTCGGGTTATTACATGGCTAAGCAGAATGGTAATGTGTACCACTCATTTGGTGGAGAGCCAAACTCTATGCCACAAGCTCCCACCCGCACCACCAGTAGCAGGGATGCTGTCCAGCGTGGTCTCAACGTTTGGCAGCAGTTCGGTGTACCAGAGGAGCCAGTAACCGAAGGCCTCATTTTTAGTCCACCTCCTTCTGTAGCAGTGATGTCCACTCACCACAGCCTCCCACAATTCCCTCACCGCCACAGAGCCTCCCAGCATGAAATTGAGCAATCTATTGAAACCCTTAATCTCCTCATGTTGGACTTGCAACCAGGCCGTCCACTGGTGCCAAAATCCCAAAGTGCTCCACTGCGGGAAAACTGTGTTGTCGTGACCACCCAGCCGTCCTTCTCCCAGAGCCAGCCCAGGCCCTCCACCCAGGCTGATGCCGTCATCCATACCCACTTTGCTGGCCCCATGTCCAGCCTGGTCAGCCACTCGTCACCGGGTCAGATGTCCCCTGGGAAGCCTAGTACACCGGAGCCTGCACCTGTCCAGGGATCTCTGAGTTACACATCTGAAAGGGCTGGAACGAGTCCCCCCTCACTAGCCTCCCCCACTGTAGCTGGTCACTTCCAGCTCAAGCCCATCAACAGCTACCCACCAAGCACATTGTCCCAGTCTGCAGAGGTTTCCGAGCCCCAGAGAAGCCCTAGTGCTGCCTCAGCATCACCGCAGCCAACAGAAAGTGAGCAAGATGAAGTCTTCAACGTTGAAGGTCTGGTGGCCCAAAGAGTGGCTGGTAAGATCTAACATTAAGTTGTTTCATCTTGATCAATTTATGACCTCAGCATCTTAAATTTAAAAATAATTACCTGTTATCCAGCAGCAGGTTGCATCTTCATATGTATTTACGTGATCTTACTGTTGTATATAGTCTGCCCGGAATGATAAAATATTTTCCAGGAGCAAAACCAACCTTACAATCCAATATCTTCTCAGACACGGCACTTTACACAGTCCCGACATTTTAGGTGAGTGCATTGACCTTGACCTACAGTATATCCAATGAAGAAGGAGGAGTGGCACAGTCTGTGGGAATATTGGATTTAATCTTTGGTTTTGCCCGGGGCAATCTTTTAATAACACTGTGTGCCCTGCTGTTGGAAAAAAGGTTAAAAGTTTTTTTAATCTAATTTCATAAGGTTTGTTAGGAACAGACTGCTGAGGTCAAAGATGTGACTACCTGTGACTTTGCCTTTACCTGTCATGTCATAGTTAGGTCATAAAGCTGTTTAATTCTCATTTTACATACAAATCATGCAATCTCTTTCTAGGGCCTGTAAAGAGTCTGGCTGTCCTTTTCATTTCACAGCCCATTTGTTGCCTATAGTGCTCACACCACAAAATTCACCGATAAGGCTTTGCGCAGAATTGTATCTTGGGTGTAGCCTTCGACTATAACTTCTCCTAAGAACCACCTAAACACTGCATTTGGTTCATTATTTCGTTATCCAGTAAAGCCAACAAGTGTACCCTGCTATTTAATGGTCATTGCTGAATTCTAAATAACAAATTGTTATTTTTACTAAGTATTATTCAACGTGCCAGTTGTGTGTAATCTTTGCTTTTGTGACAGCAAATGCAGGACAGAACATATACTCAGAGTAATGGACTCGCTGTACACACACGTCTTTCGGAAAACACTGCTCGGTCCTTATCTCATTTCCTGAATGTCACCTCATCAGTCCCCATCCCTCAGGCTCAAACAGGAAGGGTTCTCCCCAGTCCAGCAGGTTGACTCTCCCTAGATAAGCACATCAGACATCCTGCAGAGCAGCAAGAAGGTCAACAAAAAGCAGTGTGATAGCCCAGCCCCCAGATAACAAACGCCAGAAAGAGGTTTACTAGAATCAACAATATGGCTCACTTCACTTTACTGTCATTTAAATGTAGGACCATTGTTCACATTACACAATAACTAAATGCTAGTTTAACACCCTTATGAGTTAGAACTGTAGTGCATTGTTTGCGTGAGGTAAACGACACCCACGTCAGATTGATTTCTACTTCCTGTATCAGAGAAATCCAAATTTTTTCATAACGTTTTCGGAGACAAAGCACTTATGGTTTTTAATGTGAGAGTCATAAGTTAGCATACTCATCAACACTCATAGGTAACGGGATCGAGGATTTTCTATTCATGTAAAGTCTCTTGAGTCAGTTACCTCCTTTTCATAGGCGGGACCTCGTCTTGCTTGTTTTGCTTTTTTTTTTTTAGTTTTGTCATCATCAATCTTCTTTCTCTCATCATCCATCTGTTTACCCAGAATACTCGGCTCGTGTCCAAAGTGTCATCCCCAGCATGACCTCTTCTCAGTCTGAGCACCGCCGTTCTCACTCCTTCTCGGGTTGGTTTCCCCCATCCTGTCTGAAGGAACACTTAAAAACAAACACAAAAAGGAGGGGTCCTTTTTTTCCAAGTGTTCCTTCAAGTAGTCCAAGTTCAAGTCTGTATCTGTTTTGCCTTGGAGTGCGGTGCGAGCTTTGGTTTGCATTTAATCATTTCTAATTTCCTGGTCATTGAATGCCCCTGAATCCGCAGCTACACGTTTTGTTTTTGTTTCACATCCTCTTTCTCCCTTTAACACATTTTTCTCTGTCATCATCGTGTTTGCAGAGCGGCGTCATTATCATTATGAAACTAACCAATGACTTCTCTCTGCACACATACTCGCCCTTCATTCCTGTTTGTTCTGAGTCGCAGTTTTCTACCTCAAGGTTAGGGAGAAAAACCTAATTGGATAATGTTAAAGTTTCACAAGAACGAGACAAGGGAGGCACAAAGGAAGCTCTGTCCCTTGCCAGGAGAGTGCACGACACAAGATCCATTTTGCCAAACTCGGGGAACAATACGGAGGCCAGGATACACTGGCTTCATTCAAGGCTGCTTTTTTTCACTCGCACTGTTTTGAAGATTTACAAAGCCAGACAAAGGACACCAAATCCAGGAGAGAGACCACAGTCCTTGTTGGAAACATCGCTGAAGCCGTATGTGCCCACTGGGAGATGGCGACCACAATGCAGACAGGATTGTTCTGTTTAGGGCCCTTGGGTGTCAGGGGCCAGTCTGGCCTCTTTACCGCAGACGGCAACATCCTTTTGTAGTGATGCAACACAACGTCAAAGTTAAATGTAAATGGAGTAGATCTTGAATTGCAGAGTGAGAATGAAGGTGCAGTCATCATTAAGTTTCGATTCTACGAGTAGTATTCACACAAATGTCACTTTTTAAAGACCACATTATAAGTAATATTAAATACAATGATCTTGTTGATCTGAACAGACCTTACCAAAAATGCAACCCCCTCACTCTTACCTTACATGACCTCTCTCAGTTGCAGATGTGCACATATGGAAACTGTGGTTACAAAAAAAGGATCACCTATCAAGTTTGTGCGTTTGGAATCAACCCCATGGTTATCCTCAGGATGACTGGATTTTAAATAGCTGAGAAATGTCAGGTCTCGAGAATCTCCAGCCATCACAGCTGGAAACCATTACCCGTTGCTAGGGCAACAGCGCAGTGTTTGACAGTACTCTGCTGCTGAGCAGTGCATCATGGGTACATCTGGTTCTCAGTTTCTAGGCTCGGCACATTGGAGGGTGTGTTTCTGCTTGGGGCTGTTGACTACATGCTTCTCAAACCTGTCAATTCCAAGATTTTTTAACCAACACGCTGCTACCAAGATATTTTAAGCAGGAAATAAATCAAGCATCCTAACAGGTGGCATGACCGCCACTTATTTACATTACATTACATTACAGTTCATTTAGCTGACACTTTTGTCCAAAGCGACTTACAATAAGTGCAAACAATCATGAGGACACGACTCTAAACAGCGAGAATCTTCCATGTACATCAGCTTCAAATAGGTGAAATCATACAAATGTAGAACAATAGCTACAAATAAGCCAAACCAAAGTAAAAGCAACAAAGAGAACCAATAGAATAAAAATTCAACCAATAGCTTCAAATAAGCCGACCATTATTTTTTTTTTTTATTGACCGAAGTGCAGTCGAAACAGGTGGATTTTCAGTCTGCGACAGAAGGTGTGAAGACTTTCCGCTGACCTGATATCAATGGGGAGCTCGTTCCACCATTTAGGGGCCAGGATAGCAAACAGACGGGTTTTGTTTGAGGGGTATCTGGGTCCCGCTCGCAGTAAGGGAGCAGCAAGCCGATTGGCGAAGTGAAGTCAATTTATCATTGACTTCTTTCCATTATGTAAAAAAAATACATGTACCTATAAGACGTATGTACCACAATGCATAGATTTTTTGAGGGAAGGAAAGTTAGAGAAAATCCTTTTAAACACCTCAGATTTTATACTTAGGTGGCAATGGCAGCTAACTTCATTCCTATCTATTCAACTGTTCAAATGTTCACAGCTGCTATCACTAAATTTTCCCTGCAGATATTTTTGCCAGGTTTTCTCACCCTCACTTCAAAGTAAGGCTGAGCGAAGGGGATGTCAATATGTTCACGTTCCTCTAATGGTCAGGCTCGTAGGGTTTGACTTTTTTTCCCCTATGTATGGAAAAATCTGTCAGCATCAAACTTACATAAGCCTTCAGTCATACTTTTAAAGGTCACTATCAGCTTGTGTTTTTACTCAGTTTCTGTACGACATCACTCCACCATGATATTTTCTCGTGGAAGAGGAGCTCTAAAAATAAAACAATAGATCCACTTGAGGTCCATCAAACATATTATTCATCCTAACTGTTTCAGAGAAACACTAAGAAAGTAACACTTAGAAAAACCACGGGGTAATCTGCCTCAGCACAAACAACACCACAGAATGTATTAACCCAATTTCCCACTTGTTTCCTAAACCTGTTGTACTTCTTTTTTCTTCACCAATAACCTTCATCTTGTTCCAAAGCGCAGAGCAGCCGGTGATTTCCACATTGGCCGTGCAGCTTTGGACAGCCTTTCATGCTTTGCTACCTCCACCCGCCAGTCAATGGCATCCTTATATATTAGCATAAAGCTCTTAACTCAAATCCTGTTTGTTTTATGCTTGTAGCTTTCTCTGTCTCTCTCTCTGTCTCTCTCAGTTCAAACCAGATTAACTGAAATGAGCTTACTGGTTTGCTTTGAGGTTCAGCCAGATCTGGCCAAATCGCCGCATTAGATAAGGAACATACTTAGCTTGCACCAGTGTATTAGAAAGTCTCAGTGTGAGAGAACATTTCCCCCCTGGCATTCCAAAAAGAAATAGCTGCTTAGTTTCTGCTGATGCTCAAAGGTGTGAAAGTCACTTTATGTAACATGTTTCCAAGGTCAAGGTTACTTTGAAACGCTTGCAATAGTTTGTGTGTTTTCTGGGGATATCATGTAGCGTGTTTATTCATTAATTAAATACATTCTATATTTAACTTTCGTGACTTAACGGGCTTCAGTTTGATCAGCAGCTAACCCTTCATTAACCTTGTGTGTGCATGTTAATTGGAAAAAGTTTTAAGAGCCACAGCCTTCTGCAAAATGCACACAATGGGCTGTGCAGTGAGCATTCACAATGGCTGAGATCGATTAACCTGTGATGACGGTGATGGAGGAAAGCAGGGTGATGGAGCAGGGGTGACCAGCAGTTGCTGAATTTTAACACCAACTTGGTTGTCATCCCAGGTGTCCAGGCCCGCACAGTGTCCTTGGACGAGCCTGCAACTCTTCCCCGCCATCGCATCACCAGCGACGGCCAGTACCAGAATGGTCCTGACAATGATCCCTCTTCCGATGTCCCGCTTCGCTCCCCCGTCCGCTGTGTTTCTCCCGAGTTCGTCAACGCCTTAGCGATGAACCCTGGAGGACGACCTAAGGAGGTAGAGAGCGTACATTTCCTAACATGTTTTTCCCAACTTTTTTTCTTTGCATGTTGACATTGTGCTTTTGTTCCGCTCCTCAGAGACACATGCACAGCTACCGTGAGGCCTTCGAGGAGATGGATGGTGGCCTCATCAGTCCTACACCTATAGTTGGTGGTGAGGTGTTTCCCCAAACCCCTGCCTTCCCCATCTCGCCGCAAACCCCTTACTTCAACCTGTGTAAGTCCCCCTCTGGCTGACAGACGGCACTGTGGATCTCAGGCGTAGTTGTTGTAGAAATTCAAAATGAAGGCTGTATTTGACAATGGTATCATTCCTTTCTTGAGAATAGTCTTGAGGTTTGTGTATTTACATTTACTCTTCAAAGGCTTATTTTAGTATTCAGGTTACTTAACATTCTTCAACTTATGAATGTCTATTGTTTTAAAGTGGAACAACAGAAATGTAGATTAACTTGTGATGCTTTACTGTAGAAAAGTCTTGAGGTGTAAAAGGTTCCATCAGGTTTCGACTTACACTAATTTATTTCTTTATGTACTTCATTTTGGTATCACATATTCTATATAACAGTATATAAAAAAAAAGATCCCCACCATAACTTCATCTCATTTTCGTTCAGATTGTAACTAAGCTTCATTACCAATGTCCGAGTAGCGTTCTGGCCTTTTGTTGGCTCATCAAAATGCATGAGTGGCCGCATCTCGTGAAGACTGAATCCCTCTTTTCTCACAAGAACGTCTGCGGTCATTATTCAGTAGATGCAGAATTGGAGACAGAAAATGTCAGTTTGGTGTAACTGATGTCCAGAATCCAAGTGTGGCCTGCAACTTGATCACGTTTAATCTTCAACTCTCTTCCTTTTTTAGTATAACTCTTTCACAAAGAAGAAATAAATCGATCTTACCAGAAAAACATGTCTACGTTATACCAGAAAATCTAGAAAATAGAACAGATATAGATAGACAAACGAAAAGACATGCAGAACCCCCCCCCCCACACACGTACACACACACACACACACACACACACTCTCAGTCAAACACACATCCCACACTAACACAAAAGTCATGTATTAGGTAATGCGTCATTTGCCAACTCTACCAGTGACCTCATCCAGTCCTATTGCCTATCTCCCCCCAGGGCACACCCATAAAAGTTAGTCATAAAAACTCACACCATATTTTTAACGCCCGCTCTGTGGCGCAACAGCGCTCCATTGCTGAGGCAGTGATGCTGAGCAGTGACCTTTACTGAGATAAACAAAGAATGTTGAATCTTGGGAGGAATTAACTTTTCTCAAATTCAAATTGTTGCATTTGATATGCTTTTTTCTTCGTCTTTGTTTTTCCTGGACCTCAAAACCAAAATCTTTTTCTCAACTGAGCACAAACTGTAGTTAACTATCAGCAGTTAACTGAGATTAGTTTTGCAGTTTTTTGCAAAACTTGTTAAATGTGCATGGTTATCTAGTTGACTAGTGCACGCAACACTAGATTTACTTCCCATTACACCGTCATCTCGAGTAGTTTGTCCTTCAAACACATTCCCATGTGTTCACTTAGCCTTCCCACACACACCACCCACACTTTAATGTGGGGCATCTAGGTTGCAAGTACAAAGAATTGATTTGGATTCTTTGGTAAGTGGAGGATGCACGTCTTTCTACCAGAGTTCTACTGTCCCACAACGTCAGCCAAATGGATCCCCCACCCCCCCATCCCCCAATCCCTACCCCCGCCCGAGTGAGCTTTACCCACCACTCATCACAGGTCTGCACCGCTTTGGCATGGGATCCCCACAAGAGCAGCACCGGCGACAATGTAGCACACACGCCAGTCATATTCAGCAGTAAACAACCTGCAAGTTGCTGATAAAAAATTTTAAAAAGCTACATGTGGTGCAAAAACAGGGAATAACCTGCACTTTCATGAATTGACACACAGACACAAACACTCATCAACAGTACCCGTAAAGCACATATACATGCTTCCACTCTCTCAGCTGCTGCTGCTCTCTGTGTCGCTGTTGTCATCTGTGTTTGGGTTCCTGTTGCCGCCTTGTTTCACCACAACTAGCACCCTGCCTGCCCTCCCCCAGCAGCCGTTTATGTCTTGTCCTTTGGTAATTGTGCTAGCAATATGTGTTTGTTATCACAAGAGACCCCCACCCCCACATAATTATTTGTGTTTACGCTGGAGGGGAATAAAGGAGTATTTGGCACTTTTAAAGGAAGACTAGAGGTGCAAGACAGATTCATGAAGTGGAATACAACACATTCACAGTTAGGATGATTCCTTTAGTAATATAGATTTAAATAGGAATAAGGCTCTTGTGGTGACAAACTCTACTCCTCATCTTTCCCTCCGGTGTTAATATAGAGACAAACTGCCTGTTCTTCATTTAACAGTCATAACTATGTGGTAACATTTAATTCAAAGGAAGATAGGGATGTTTACTGAAGCCCCGAGTGACAAATTCTGGTGATCCATTTTCTAAGTCTGATCTAACTTTTTTTTTTTTTCCTCGGTTTATAAATTAAGAACAGGTGAAACATTTTTTTTCAGGCTTAGAACACGGTTCACCAGAATTGATTTTTTATCACTTGCCTCTCAGGGGTTCGTAGGTTTTAGCATTGCTAATGTAAAGCTATAACAAGATAAGAGTCGTTAAAACGTTATGTACATATTTAAAAGATGAACAACTACAAATACACAAGACAATATCCTGTAACGTGTCAAGTTCCTTCAGTTTTTTCAGTTTGACGCAGCCCTGCTTTTGATGTCAACTTGTGTTCGACACACACCTTATTCTGCTCTTGGTAGAGTGAGGTGGTGTCAGTGCCAGTTTGTCACATGCGATAAGTCACATGCATGTTTCGGCCCTCCATTAGAGCATGAGTGCACCCCTCTGAACATGTTGCTCCTGTGTGTTAAGCCGTGTTGATGCTGTATTGTGTTGACAGCTGTTTACCTGTGTACCAGCAGGCCATATGGAAATAATGATTTTTAAAAATTTTTATAAAACATTTTTTTTGCTGTCTTTTTTTCATACTCTGGCATCATTTTCAAATTTAGTATTTAAAAGAACATTTTTTTTTAAAAAAGGCGATAGTTGTTAGACGGTGTCAACAGGTAGCAGCTGTCAAGGTGTCAGTGATGCTGTTTGGTGATAAGTGTCCCCTTCTCTTCAGGTCGCTCCCCTCCTGGTCTTGCCAGAACTCCACTGTCAGCCCTGGGTTTGAAGCCCCACAACCCCGCAGAAATCCTCCTCAATCAAACAGGCTCAGGTTGGTTTTAACACTAATTCCATTAGAATCACAAACTAAAACTAAATTTAAGTAGTGACTGTTTTATGAGGTTTTATATGGCCGCGTATTTGGCCCATTGTAAAGGGAAAAAAAAAGCTACGGCGCCGGGAGAGGGGGGAATTTCCGAGTTTAAAGTCGTACATTTACGAGAAGAAAACTCTGATATTGTCTGTGATTTAAGTGGTGAATCCACAAGAAAAACCTTGTGAATTTACGAGAAAACAATTAAAATATTCTCTGACATTATTAAGTCAAGACATAAAACTCAGAGATTTATGAAAGAAAAAAAAATGTGTATTTTTGTCAAGGAACCACATCGCTTCACTTCGCAGGGTCAGATTAACCTCCTCACAACCATAATACATCTACAATTTTAGTCGTGGAAATTTTAATCTTAGACTGTTTTCTCAGAATACGCCATCGTATGTTTACCTCAGTTATTTTTGTAAAACTTTTATACATTTTTGTATATTTAAAATATGATAGGCTGACAAACACAAAAAAGCAATGCAATGTACAATATATGCTCATTTGATCGTTTGATTCATTCCCACTTACACCAAGCAGCTGGTGTACCGACACAACAAGCTTTTCAATCTTTCATAAAAGAAAAGCTAAAATTTGAAAACTTAACCCGCTAGTAATATTCATCATAAATTGAGTTCCTTTGACAAACCCTGTCATAAACACTCACACACACACCGAATCAAAAAGAAAAAAAACATTATTTTTCGACTCCCTTGCTGTACCTGTTCCTTTACATTATTCTGTTTCTCTGGATTATCTCCAATGGTGCTCCCCAGATGATGAGAGCAGTGAGGGTGAGGAAGGTAAGAGTGTTGATATAATGCCACAGATCATCATCGACATTCGAAGTTTTAATCTCCCCCACTCCATTTTTCGCGACCTATAGCTCCATAGTAGCCCGCCTACAGTACATATCATGTGTGGCAAAACCATTCCTGTCTTCATTTCTTGTCTGAAAAAGTCTCGATCACTCTCACTGCAGCATACGCTATTACATCATATTATTTCCATCTTGTGCCACTCTGTTCTTTATTTATTTATTTTTAGCATAATATCACCATCACTTAACTACTAGCTACAAAGCTAAAGAGAATAACAAGTATGTACAGAAAAGCTTACAAAGAAACTTTTTTCTCTCTCGTGCAGCACCCAGAAGCTATGTAGAGTCTGTGGCGAGATCAGCAACAGCAGGCGGAGAGCGGCCCACGTCACCTCGGAGTCTTAGCCCACCGGCAGAGACTACAGGCCGGCAGAGGAGTCCAAGTCCCTCCTCCCACACCCTGAACCCACCTTTGTCCAGCAGCAGCCCCATCCAGAGCTTGCAGGGGTGAGTCGAACGCATAATGCTTGTTTCGTTTTTTTTGTCTAAGGCCGGGTCCTAGACCAGAAAACGAGTTATTGTTTTGAAAAAGAATTGACTTAAAGATCTTTTGTATTGTTTTTCTACTTAGATAGATACAAATAAACTAAGGTTAAAGGAATACTTTAACCCCCCCAAAATGATCATTTGTATATCAATCATCCCGTGTTACCTTGAAATCTTGAATAAAACGTTGTGTCCAAATAAACACATGTGTTTTAATGTGTGTAAAACTTCAGCGGGTTAATCAATGTGTCCAATTTTCTTCCAGCGATCACCCCTTAGCAGAGAGCAGCGTTAGCACTCCGTCCCAACCCACTACTGATTCGGGCTTCCGTTCCCAGGCTACAGAGAGTGCCTACCCCACTCCCACCCCCTCATATCAAGCCCTGAATACCCCCACTTCATCCTACCTAAATTCCAGCTCTCCGACCTCTTCCTACCATAGCACTACAACCCCTACACTATCCTACCTTGGCCCCAACGCCCTGCTGGCAAGTTATGCGTCCTCAGATCCCAGCCCGCCCACCTCAGAACCCTCCCAGACATCGCTCAGCCACGGAAGCCCCCATGCACAGCACCGGACCAACATCATTGGCTCCACCTACAACCCCGTCCTCCAGCAGCGCTCATATCCTTATCAGGATGCTTCTATCATGGGCCAGCAAACATCCCCAGCTAATGGCTTTGATGTGGGTATGGTTGGCCACAGTGGCAGTCCCATCCTTGGTCGTCGTCTGTCTCAGGGAGCTCAGCGGAGCCCGGTCCTCAGCAGACAGCCGTCCCTGGGCCAGCCCATGCAGAGCAGCCCCGTGCTCAGCCGACAGCCATCTATCACTCAAGGAAGTCCAGTTTTGGGCCGTCACCCATCCGTATCGCAGGTATCCCAGAGAAGCCCCAGTCTGGACCGTCACCCCATGCACAGTGGTTACACCACCCCAGATGAGAGGCACGGGAACCTGTCACGACAGAGCAGCTCCTCGGGCTACCAGGGACCGCCAACTCCCTCCTTCCCAATCTCGCCTGCAGGCTACCAAGATGGGGGGATGATGGGGATGGGTGTAGGGTTCCGGCAGGGCAGCCCGGCCCCTGGTTTCCAGCCCCAGCTTCCAGAGAAGAGGCGCATGTCGAGCGGCGATAGACCGAATGGTGCACAGTCCTATGGCACGCTGAACGGGAAGATAATGTCACCAATGAGTGGAGGAAGCAATCCCAGCTACTTCCACACTCTCTCTGACTTCTCAAGGTTCAATATGCCCGGTAAGGACATCCATTATCTGGAGTGACATGAACACAGGAGTTTGCTCCTTTCTCTCCCTTTCTGTGACATTCTTTTTGTTTCTGTTGCAGATGGAAGTCCTGAGAGCAGGCTGAATGTCAAGTTTGTCCAAGACACATCCAAGTTCTGGTACAAGCCAGACATTTCCAGGGAGCAAGGTAAGATGCTGAAAGACTTTTTCCTTAAATGACCTTTAGACATTTATTATAAAATTTCTTGGCCTTTAATTTGTACTTTCTGGTGCCAGGTGCCTGCTGGGGATTGCCAGTCCTGTGTGTGCCAGTGTGGCAAAAATGTTTAGATGATTATATTAACAAATATTTGAATAGTTTTGAATATAAAAGACTCACCCCCTATACCCTTATGGTGGAACATTGGCAGCATGCATCTGGGTTTTTCAGTGTCACCTAACCTTGCTTAGCTTGTATTTTGTATATTTTGCTTGTATATAAAGCATAGTAATGGACAACAGATAAATAAATTTACCTGCAGGAGTGGTTTGAAAAGTTTGAATGGATGTTTTTGGATGAACTCATTCTCAATGTGGAACTAAGTCCCCAGTGTTTCTGGTGGAGTATTCCTTTGAAGCATTTAAAATGGGGTTGGAATGATTGACCTTTAATACTTTTGTTAAATTTTTTGAAGTCATGGCGTTCACTCAAACAAGCCTCGACAGAATCACTTTTCATAAATGCATGTACATACAGACACAATAATGAATATGCATGGAGATAAAAAAAATACGCACAGGCACGTACCGGCATATACACACCTGTTCGTGTGTGTTTGGTTGTGAGGTCAGTGGCTGTTGGCTGCCCCATCTGCATTTGCTCATGGTCAGTGTTGGATTATATCATGTTAAAGACAAGCACATGCTCAACAGCAATGACATCACACACACACACACACACACACACACACACACACACACACACACACATACATACACACGCAAACAGAGTTTATACTAAGTTCCATGCACTTCCAGAAGAAAAGCCACACCATATGTAGAGAATTAGGGAACATATACATGTGTTGCTCATCTCATCCATCTTCCTTCTTTAAAACTATCACATGTGGCCAGGCTGAGGCATTGAACTAAATAGTGAAGTACTTGATCAAAAGGTATTTTCCTTGAACAATAGCGTGTCTAAAACAAAGGGTCTTGTCATTTCTTTTATTTTTAATGAAATACAGACTGACAGCAATGTTTTAAACATCAGGGCTTGACTTGGCACCTTAGCTCTTGGTTGTTCCTTTAACGATTTGCTACCTTTAGTTCACCTTGATCCTTTAATGAGCTCACTTCCTCTGACCTCCAAAGTCTGTTTCCCAAATTCAGCCAGTGCAGTATAAAAGGCTTTTCCATTGCCATTGGCCATATTTCATAAGTAGTTTACTGCTATGCCTGTGTGTTGTATGTTTGGTTAGTGCTATTTGGTATTTTAAGTTTTAACTGTGACATATTGTGATGTCATTTTTCTCTAAGCTAAGTAAGAATGTACTTAGGCACAGCTGTGCTTTGTTCTAAATGCCCAGCAGTCTCAGATGCTTACAATGACAATGCTAACATTCTCATATTCAACAGATATAATGTGTACCATGATCAGCGTTTTAGTTTTGCGTATTAGTATTCTAATATTTTCTCTACATCATTTCAACTTAAAGTACAGCTGAAGGCGATGGGACTGTCATTAGTTTTTTTTGCAGGTGTTTAGTATTGGACAATTTTAGTTGTGGCGGATGAAAAGTTATTGGATCACCAAAGTCATAACAATTGATCCGTCTAGTAGTTAAATCATTTTAATACAAACCAAATGTCAACCTCACGGTGACACTAAAGGAAAAGTCAGTGGATCAAGTCATTAGGATTCTTTCATTGTAAGTGTCTGTACAAAATGTCATTTGCAATCCATCGGATAGTTAGAATTTCACAACGCTGCACTCGCTACAGCCGTGTCCGGAGGCATCATGTTTTTTTGGGTTGTCCGGCCATGTCATTTTCGCGAACACGATATCTCAGGAACGCCTCGGGCTCACTTTGACCTTACAAAATATTTAAAACACATTTTTGGCCATAACTCAAGAATTCACTCACATTAATTATGACACACATTTCACATAAATGTCCAATAGGATAAAATGATGACACTTCGCACAGACATGGATGGAAAAGGCAACTTGACTGGTCGGCGGAGGCACACAACTGTGTAATGTTTTGATTCTAGTCTGGACCAAATTGGCCCGCCTGAGCGAGCCTTTGCCATCTCTACACACTTGCCGCTAACATGGCTTAAAATAAAAAGATTTGATCATGCCCGGTACACCCCAAGTGGCCCAAATGTATCGCTACCCTCAGAATGAATGTATATGAAATAACTAAATGTCCACTGTGTTGCAGCTATTGGCCTGCTGAGAGAGAGGGAGCCTGGAGCCTTCGTTATTCGGGACAGTCACTCGTTCAGGGGGGCTTACGGCTTGGCTATGAAGGTTGCTTGTCCTCCACCCTCAGTGCACCAGAACAAGAAAGGTAAGGGGGGGCAGGATGCTGCTTTAAATGAATGAGTTACTAATGCAACACATATTTTCTCCAGTTGCTCTTCTTCGTTCAGGATGGAGACGTGATTAAAGTTAATATCCTGACACCAAAGATATGAGGTGATGTCTACATGTTAATCGGCTGTGTATTCACTCTGCTTTTTTTCTTGCAGGTGACGTCAACAACGAGCTAGTGAGACACTTCCTGATTGAGAGCAGCCCTAAAGGAGTGAAGCTGAAGGGTTGTCCCAACGAGCCTTACTTCGGTCAGTGGAAGCCCTCCTTCCTCCCTGAAGCGCACGCTCACATGTCCACCGACAGCTTAGTTAAAAAGTGTTTGGAGGAAAAGTCAACACTAGAGCTCCTTTTCTGTGCGTCTGTCACAGATTTGCACCTCTTTCCCAGTTCTATAATACATAATCCTACTGTAATTATAGTATTGACTCGAAGCTGACTGAAGCTGACTTCTGTAAACTTTTTGTCTTGCCTCTCCTTGTTTCTTCTTCGACCCATAAGTCAATTCATCATGTGAAGTTACTGTTTGATATTTGTTTTATTTTAATACCAAAAGAATGATGGCGTGTGTTTTTTTTTTCTTCTACATTACTAATAGTTTGTTTTTCATGCCATTGTACATTTACACAACCAAATCCGTCCGACCTAAAAAGATGAATTATGGGAAGTAGAGTTCCTCCTGACACGGATAGATGAAACAATGACACTATTAAAGCGGACTTGTGTCGATTTTACTGAGTCTGTTTACAAGCCTTGGGGAGTACGACTGCGTATGTGAAAAAAGTTGCATAAAGTGTTTTGTGGCTCCAATGCTTCTCTGTGACTGTCTTGTGTCTGTTTGACAGGCTGTCTGTCTGCCTTGGTCTACCAACATGCTATCACACCACTGGCCCTACCCTGCAAACTACTTATCCCTACCACAGGTCTGTGGATCCAAATGTGTGTTTAGCAATGTTTATGCATTTTTAAGTGTTTCTGAGGTACAGTTTTGAACACATTATGTTATCAGGATCTCTACAGCTAAAAGCTCTATTGAAATTGAGAGTATTACAGAAGTCACACGAATTATAAGAATAAATCATAAGGAATGTACAGAAGCCTTGAGAAGCAAGTGAGAAAAAAAGAATTGGATGATCCATTTTCTAATTCTTATCTAAATTATTTTTCTTTAAAAAAAAAAAAAAAGAAGATTTTGTCAGGATAATTAAATTCCTTTTTTTTTCATCTGTGAAACAGTTATTGAAAAATGCACCATTACCCCATGTTCTAAAATGTTATATTTTTATGAGTTTTATGATTTTAGTCCTAATTAGAACATGAGGTAGTGGTGGTGCATTTCAGCCTCTTGTGGCTGAAATTAGCATTACAACAACACTTAGAATAAACATTTTGACAGAAAAGAAAAAAAATCTCCTGCCAAAATTTTGAAAAATTATCCTGGTAAAACCTTTTTTTGTCACTTATTCTTAAATCATTAACAGACGAAAGAAAACAGTTTAGATCAGACTTAGAAAATGAAACATCCAAAACAAAATTTCTCTCTTGCCTCTTGGGGCCTCCATAGGGTTGCTACTCCTACCCCACATTTTGGAATTAGCTTTGTTCCAGAAATTTCCACATCTGAATATTTTTGTTTCTATGTAGGATTTAAAACTGATTACCATAAAAATGTTTTTTTTGCTGCAAGCAGATATACAGTATTTAGTATCAGTGGTGAGACAGGAACCTATAATTAACATAGTAATAGGCATAGGCTGATGTTTAGTGAAGGAAATGATGATGAAAATGTTTTTATTTTATGCCAAAAAACATTCCTTTTCTCTTGTTTTATGCAGATCTCATTGAGGAAGTGCCAGAAGTCGCCGCACCAAATCCAGTGGCTGAAAGGCTGAAACAAGGAGCAGGTAACAAATAATCTCACTTTCATTAATTTTCATTGTTAAAAGCAATCTCAGTTTTTAAACCTCAAATACAGACTGCACAGCTTTGAGATTCTAGGACATTAATGACCACGTTGTTAATGTGTCCCGAATCCTCTTATTCACTTGTTCTGACAACATGACATCCTTGTTATCCCAGTGCAGAGGGCCCCTGCTGATTCCCATGGTAAACCCTGTGCACTTTTATTTGGAAACCTACATCTGGAATGTGCATCCTGTATGTTTGTCCGTGTATGTTTAACCTGCACAAATGAAGACAAAAGATCATTGGCCCCATGTAACAGAATCTCCTGAGATGTTTTTCAGATTGTGTCTGTTAACATTAGTGTCCAGCTTCTTGTCTGTAACAGGCAGAATGTTTTATGTGGAATGATTTGGATGGATTTGTTTTCTAAAACGGTTTGAGCCCAGCTTTGTTGCAGGCGGCATGTTCTCTAATGAAAGGAAATCAATATTTTTGCATGAATCGGTCAAAACAGGCATTAATAACATTTTGAGCAGAATTCATTTTGCAATAAATACAATTTGAATAGTTTTGCCCTTGCTGAATGACCGTTCCATTTGACACATCTTTTGTTATCTGACCGGGACATCTCTTCTCTTCCCAGCATGCAATGTGCTCTACATCAACTCAGTGGACATGGAGTCCCTGACAGGCCCTCAGGCTGTTGCCAAGGCCATATCTGAGACACTGGCTGCCACTTCTCCAGCTCCTGCCACCATTGTGCACTTCAAGGTGTCTTCACAAGGCATCACACTGACCGACAACCAGAGGAAGTAAGTCCAGACAGCGCCTGTCCACTGTTTAACGGCGTTGTGAAAGATGCCTCACATATTCAACATTGCATGACATGAGGAGATTGAACTGCAGACAGAGTTTGATGTCTGAACACGTAAAAGACACAAGTTTGTTTTTGAAGGGCAAGTGTCAACATGAGCCACTGCACACATTCAGACGCAATACATACCTGTTAACAAAGGATAAGGGTGGTATTATTTACTACAATATTGAAATCAAAACCCAATTTTGTGTTGTGTACGGTGCGAGGATGGATCCAACTTTTTACCAAACCATACTTAAAACCTCAACAGATACATTGGCATGGCCTAAGCTTATTACAAATATATTGGTATCCATGTAACTTTTAGAAATAGTTGCAGGACTACATCAATGCCAAAGTATTGTCCTCAAAACTTCAGGGAAATCGAGCAGTAGTGCTACATCACAAACATAGACTGTATATAAGAAGTGGACTTAGTCACCGTGACGTCACCAATTGGTTTGTAGACTACATTTTTGAAGCCTTAAGTTTGGCATTTTGCTCGTCGCTCTCTTGTGTTTTTGGAACCAGAAGTTACACGAAAGGGTGAAGCTAAGTAAGACAAAAAGCTGAACATGACATTTTTTAGGCTACCAAAATGTTACAATTAACTTTCTCAAAGTAAAGGCACTGTGAAAGGGATAAAGGTCTAAGACGAAAAAACAGACAACACCAAGACCAGACAACACCATGGTAGCGACCTGTCAATTACAAGCCCCCGCCCTAATGCATACGCTGCTTTATTGTCTATTTTACTTTAAATTTGACCATCATTTACTAAATGAACATTGTGCTGTATTAAAAAAGACTTGATACTAGTGATTGAGAACTCATCAGGAAAATGTTTACTGAGGTATGAAGTAGGTTTTCTCATTGACTTCTACGCAATCGGACTTCTACATGCAGGTAGTAGAGTTGCCCCCTGCTGACCATTAGATATAATGCAGGTTTAAGACACTTGGCTTCACTTTCCAGACCCCGATGTTGGCCCTTGATCACAGAGAAACATACATATTGAGCAGAATGTTTAAACCCTGCTCTAGGAACTACAGAGACAGCAAAATGGGAAAGAAAAAAAACACTCAGTTACTATCAGTAGCTGATGTATGACAAAAAAAAACTCATCGCTGCACTGAAGGTCAGACAAAATGCTGAAGTTTGATAATCACCAGTTGGACACACGTTTTACCCAATAGAGTCTGCATTAAGTTAGTTTAAAGTTCATATTGACCAGTTTACCAATTTCTTGGTCATGATCTAATTCTAAGCATGATGATGTTACGCTACCTCCAGATTAAACTAACTTTGACGTAGTGTAAAGCAGATTATCTGCTAATGCACATAATGCACATTTTCACCATGTTTTTTATCTTATTTTTGTATTCTTTTCCGGTGTTGTCTGTAATCTCTATTTTGGTTTGCTGCTTTTATAGGCTTTTCTTCCGACGCCACTATCCTACCAACACTGTCACGTTCTGCGATACTGACCCTCAGGACAGAAAGTGAGTACAGACATGAAGATTATTTCTTAAAATGCCATTAGTGGTTTGTTTTAGGGTGCTCGGATGCAACATTGCTGACCAAGATACTTTAATAGCTTTTTAGATCTTTGTCCACTGATTGATTATTATTTCAACTATTGATGCAATTAACTTCTCAGAAAACCAGCACTTCCATAATTCATCAGTATGCGGCTGTTAACACATGCTTTCTTCAAATCTTTACAGGTGGAACAAGCCTGAGGGAGGCACAGCCAAGTAAGTAAACCTCCGTGGATCACAGTGCTCCTGTTGACCTGAGACTTCTACAGAACAAGGCAGAAGGAGGGTTACATGAAGCATGTGATTCAGTGGGGGATACTTACTAAGATATTTTCCCTCGCTGAAGGACTGCACCAAGGTTTTTGCACAGCTAAAATGGAAGAAATGCTGCAATGCTGTGTTTAGGGTGCATAGAGAAAATACAACTCACCTGGAAGAAAACCTGAATGCTTTTAGTCCTACTTAGAACATGAGGTAGTGGGGCACTTCAGCCTCTTGTGGCCGAAGTGAGTATTACAACAACAAACACTTGATCCTGACAAAACATATATTTTCACCTGCCAAAATTTAGACCTGTTTTTACAGATTAAATTTACTTAGAAATGCATCGCATTAGAAACATGATCCTGGCAAGCCTTTTTCTCACCTGTTCATAAGTCATAAAGACAAAGAGATAAAGAAATAAAAAATGTAGATCAGACTTCGGAAATGGATCACGAGAATTTTGGTTTCCCACTTGCCTCTCAGGGCTTCCGGTCTTTCTGCAACTTACATCAAAACTTCCCGGCACGTATGCAAACTGCAAATTAGATTAACTGCAGCTGCGCTCATCTGTAGTTTTAATCAATACTTTGCTGGTAAAGTGTTCATGAAAAAAGCTAATGGCAAGTAACTTGAATCTAAAGAAATGAACATCAAAATCTCACATCATTTCAGTTGTCTATTGGTATGGATTCTACTGTAGACACAGTCCAATGCTTGAACATGGCAGCTTTTACAACTAAATCTTTAACTTTGTCTTTCCAGGCTGTTTGGGTTTGTGGCGCGGAAGCAGGGAAGCACAACGGACAACGTCAGCCACCTCTTCGCCGAGATGGACCCTGAGCAGCCTGCCAACGCCATCGTCAACTTCGTCTCCAAGATGATCGCCGCGCAGAAACGATGAGAGCCGTCTGCGAACCCTGGCGCTTTTTTTTTTTCTCCAATGCCTTCGGTTATTTTCTTTCCTTTTAACCACAGACACTTACTATCTGTTTTGGACAATTTAGCATTTGGTTTTTGCGCGTCACCTTATTTTTCCTGCTCTTTTACATTGACCTGTGCGTCTGTGTGTGTGAAAGAGAACAAGACAGAGAGTGTGTGTGCGTGTGTGTGTGTGTTTGCGCGGCTTGCATGCATGTGCTTTTCTTGGACGGACTCCAGAAGGGACGAGAGGAAGTGCAGGATGGTGCGTGGCTGTGTGTGACAATGGGGCGGAGGGCAATCCGGATCTCCCGGACAGGGTAGCGCATGAACAGGAAGAGGGAACGACATTGTCTGTGCAAATGTTATTTTGTGAGCAATTGTTTCATTTTAATTTTTTTTAAAGAAGAAGTCAAGTTGTGTGACGTAAAGGTGGATTGTAAATCTATCAGGCTTTTTGACTGGTCAACCAAAGATTTTTAAGAAAAAAAGTAGTTAGGGCGTGTATAGTGTGCCACTGTCGGAGGTTCGGAAGTATTCTTTTTGTAAAACAAATACGGCTGCTTAATCAAAAATACTGAACTGTTTCTTTCTGTATGTACTGATACTGTAGGTCAATTCTGCACCGATGCCATCTCGCAAACAATGTCTTCGGACATTTCTGCAGCTGGTGAGGTCTGTGTAAATATTCTAGATTGCTTTATGAGTAGGACTGTTCTAGATGATATGTGGTGCCTGACTTTTCTTTTGTAATGCAGAGCTTTTTAAGAAAAAAGAAGAACATAACACTTTTCCAGGCGGTCTTAAATATGCAAATAAGCCTATCTTGGAAATGCGGTTGTTCTCCAAAATTCCACAGACCCTTCTTTTTTTCTTTCTTTTGGTGTAGTAGTGTCGCTAAAGATGCAACAGATGTTATTCCTCTGAAGTGCAGCTAGAGTCTGTAAAAATATCAGCTAAAAATCGTGTATTTTCTCGTGTATTTACGCAAAGTCTCTGGATTGTTTTGGTCAGACGAGCGAAGACGAGGATTAGCCTCTGGTCTGCCATCACTCTCTGTTCAGCCACACGTGATTTCGCTCATCACTGAAGGGCCTCGTGTTGTTTTGTGAGGACGATCTTTACAGAGAAGTGTTGCTGAGATGCTGCTCTTCGGCTTTCCGTGTTCAAAGTTTCCGTCAAATAGCTCTTTTGCGTCAGCCGGCCAAAACTGTTAACACTCACACCCTACCCAAAAGTAAGCTATACATATAAATATACATATATAGATATATATAAAAACTTCCAAACAGTGACTTAAGATATTTATTTTTGTGCTTTGTTGCTCTATGTTGTCTTGTATACATGTATTATAAAGTATACATCAAGATTACTGAAAGTGAGAAGAAAAAGATATTTTCTCTTTTATTATTTTTGGCTAAAGTCAAGTGCATTGACATATATATAAGGTGTAAAGTGTGTGCATTTCAATCTGTTGTTTTTTTAAATGTTTTTTTTCACAGCATTTCTTCCTTTTGTTAGCATTCTTGTTTTTTTTTTTTTTTTTGGGGGGGGCTTTGTTTTTGTTTTTAAGAGAGGGGGAATATTTTGTATGAAAGATTACTGTAACTAAAGTCCAAATTGGAGTTATCCGAAAGCGATGCCAACACAATTGTTTTGTTAACTTAAACCTGCCTAGAAAATACATTGTCCAAGTTTAGCACTTAAATGTCGAAGTATTATCAGTGTGTTCCTACTTGTCAAAAGAGGGCACAATGGACATTGACGCACCCGTTTCATGTCACGTTTGCGTGTGAGGAGGCAGATGAACTAGTTCCTGTAGTTCTGCTGCACCTCAGCGCGGGTCTGAGGCTTGTTCATGGAAAACTAGTCGGATCAGTCAGCAGCTGCTGCCCTCGTGTGGTGTGGAAAGATCATTACAAAAGGAAACAGTGTTTTAGCTGTGGCACGACAAAGGGCAAATGTCAAAGTAATCTGATCACTGAGAAAAATTAAACTTCATTTTAATGTTGATTTAATTGCAAATTTTTTCTTCTTTTTTTGGCAAATGAGTTGTGTTTTTGCATTTCAAAGTGGCAATCCTTAAGATTTCATTCCGGGTTGATTTTTCGACACCCTATTTACTGGTGGGAACAGCTAGTGTGGTTTAATACTACAAGTCCCAGAATACCGAGGGCAGCGAAACAAGCTACTGTCGTTTAATAAAGAAGTCGGTAAATAATTGGCTTTTTTTTTCCTTCATTCTGTGACAAACCATGATCTGATTTTATGCTGCAAAAGGCATGAGTCTGTGAACAGAGATAGTGGATGTTGTTGGCTCCCTGGCTGAGAAGTTGGGGGGTGGGGGGCAGCCCGCATTATTTAAAACTGAACTGCTGTCAAAAAGTGCTTAAAATGACGCTTGTCTTGTTGTTTTGTAGACGCTTTTCCATTGAGTACTTTATAATAAAAGCCAACTCGTGTTTCACCAGCTAAATGGTTTTAATGTGAAACTGCAGCAGTAGGAAATGTTCAGTTTGCATCAGCAGTAACTTCATGCAGCATTTTTCTGAGGATTGTCGCCACAGACACTCTTTGTACTACAAATATACAAATATTGTAATACTTTCATCAGTGGGCCATAGGCTCCATCACCATTATGTCCATTCATTCAGCGATAGATAGTGAGTTAAACTTTTATTTAAATGAAAATCTTTGAGATTGCCACTTTAAATTCCCATTGGAGGATGGAGCAGTAGAGATTATGACTCGCTCCTTTGTGCCTGATGCGCTAAAATAAGTTGGCAGCATGACGTAAACTAATTAAAAAAGGGTTAGTGTGGGGGCCTACATTCTGACTCAAATGTACTTCTTCTTCTTCAAAAAAAAATACAGCACTTACAGGGCTTTTATATCCGACTAGAATGTTCCATTATTTATTAGCAAGAGCCTGCATGCTCAAGTCAAGTTGTTATCTTAACGCTGCTGACTGTAGTTTTACCCGACCCAGCCCTTTACAGAGAGATGCCCAGTGATAGTTATCAGCAGGTTTTTGACTTTCACGTGACGACTGTGTCCTGACAGAAGAATCTCTATTTTTGCCTACAAAAAAAAACGCTCATCGAGAAAAAGAGTACGTCCTCTACTTTCAAAACGGAATGTTCGCCATTTGTTTACCTAGATGGGAACTCCAGTGGCACGTGCCCACTTTGACAGATCAGTCTGGACTGTAGAATGTGTGTGAATGAGCTACTATGCCTGTATAGAGCGTTGTCATTTTTGGTTTGCTACATTGTATGGCTTTTGCTATTTCTGATGGAAGAAAACACATTAAAAAGCATTACAAATCAAAATGCAGATAACGCTGTCTTTTTTTCCGTCAACCTTCTGTCGCGCTAACTCGATGGGAATTAAGAGTTTTTTTGAGGTTAGTTTGCCATAGTTTGTTTTCTACAAAAGAATTCAGATTTTTGATCGTTCATTTTGAGCAGTCACAAAACAATCTTTCAACCTCAACCCATTCGATTTTTTTTTCTTACACCCACACCACTATGTTTCCATAACCCAGCAGTCATATCAACCATTTTTGTAATGGTTCTAATGTTACGTGTTTTGAAAGGTTGCTGTGTGATGTTTCATTATTTCTGTTAAAGAGTTTAATTAATAGTATAAATGTGCTATATAGGTACTGAACTATGGGAATTCATTGTAAGCGACCGCATTAAAGAAAAAACATACTATTTTACTCTTTATTAGATTTTGTTACCATAAAAAAAAAAAAAAAAAAAGCCATATGTAAAGAAACCAATGTAGTCAGGAAATAGAGCCGACCCATTATGTGTACTGTCTGCAGTAAATCACATATTAGGTTGGAGAAGTAACTAAAGCTTCAGGCTTCAGGAGCAGCCATACAACAAATGGCTTTTCTATTAAAATATATAATCCAGTTGAGCTTCAACTACCGGGATCGTTGGTAGTGCATTCTCATGACATCACTGCATTAGTCTATAAAAGTTTGAAACTGTTGTAATGAAATGTTTATTACCAGCACTGTTCTCTGCCCTTACCAGTTTAATGCAATTATTTTTTTATTTTTTTAATGAAGACATTTAAAATAAGCAGGCTGCAGGAATGTGACACTTTTACATTTTCTCTAAACATTGTCATTCCTCTTTATTTCAATGATGTAATGAGGTCTTGGAAAAACTCCAAACAAACAAATGAAAGGACATAAAAAAGCACGAGAATGTTTTGGAAAAGTGATGTTTTAAAGCAACTCTGCCACTTTGTTTTATATTACAGAATGCAGAGACTGCAGAATGAGTTGGCAGGACCAGGCCTGGAGTTTCAGCATTTTTAGCCTGTTAGTAGGAGAGGAGACTCACATTTCTTCTCCTCCTTGAGAGACTACAGATGGGGGTGGAAGGAGAAGAAGGCAGTTTTGGGTGCATCCCCTTAATCGGCAAAGGAGACACTGTACAACTAGGCGCATATTTTTAGTGGAGCAGAGCAGAGAGCCACTTCTGGGATTCTTCTGAAACACGTTGCATTGTCTGGACCATGACTGCCCATGGGCCAGGGTTGCCGGGAGAAACAATATGTAGGATCCCTAATTATGAATCACTTTTCATAATCTGAGCTCAGCATCATAAAAAATCTCATAGTATAGCATATCATTAAAGTGTAAAAAAAAAAAGTTCATGGCATAGTACGGCATAAAAATGTCATAAAACATGTCATAATAGAGAAAGTCATAAAAAAGTATTGAAAAGTCATAATATAGTAGATAGATCAAAGATATTTCATAAAAACGTCATAGTATATAGTATGCAATAAAAACAGTCATGATATAGTATGTCGTAAAAAATGTCATAACAATGTTATACTTTAGTATGTCAAAAAATGGCACAGTGAATGGCATACACATTTTCATAAAAAAATAATCATAAAATGTTAATATGTCATAAATATATCATAACACATGTCATAGTATAGGAAATGTAGAATAAAAATCATAATTTAGCATGTCAAAATAAATATCATAATAGAGTATGCCATATAATTGCCATAGTCATATTATAGTAGAGTGGCCGTGATCATCTCTATCGGCCATGTATTCCAGGATTGCGGCTCAACTCGACCTGGTGGAATCTAAGGAGTAACATTTGTGTCAAACCATCATCAGCGGTTCATACCAGGCTCGAAATCAAACCCACCACTGGTTATGTGCGCAGTGTTTTACTTGATTGTTTTTGTTTTTTTTACAGGAAATGGGCAGAAGACAAAACGGGAAAATCAGCTGGATGCGAGCCAATAAACGATCATGTATTAAAATGGCATCGGCACACTCATGGCTGAGCTATGCTTATATCAGCATGCAAACATGCTCGCATTGACAATGCTAACATGCTGATCTTTAGCAGCTAATGTTTGCTAAGTTCACCATATGGGTTTAGCGTGTTAGCATTTATTTATTTTTTTTCTAATTAGCACATGTCTGTACCAAATTTCATGGCAATCCATCCAATAGTAGTCGAGACAGTTCACTAAAAACACAACACAGGAAAAGTCATGGGATCACCAAAGTCAGTAGGTCTCATTTTCTGGGGAACAAGAGTATCCATACAATATTTCATGACAATACATCTAATAGTTATCCAGATATTTTAGTCTGGACCAAAGTGATGGACCAACCGACATGGCCTCATGCTGTGACACAAGTCTTGATTTCTTGTTAGCAACAATGCTGTGATACACAAAGTGAACCTAATCAAAACCTCGAAAGACTTAATGATGAGGAGGCAGGGCAATGTGTTTCTACTTTTGATAAACACATTCCTGACTAAGCCTGTTAAAATTAAGCAAAGAAGCAGCCCGCTTGTGCTTGTTGAGTTCCACATGGAATCTGTGAACTTAAAGGACTTAAAATGAAGCATTTTGGAAACTGTCAGGGCATCTACCAAACATCTCCAGACCTGCACCATGCATCACTTCCATGGTGAAAATCATCACGCGAGTGTAAAACATCGTTTTCAGCACAGATAACTATAAGTAATTACAGGTCTAGCGAAAAGTGAGGAAGAAGTAAATCACAAATTACACTCTCTGCGCACTCGCCCCATCTACTTGATGTGCATCTACCTACGACTGAAGACAGGTGTGGAAAAAGCCGTTTTAAATGCGGTTGTCGGAGGGCTTCCTGTACTTGTATACAAAGTCTTATGATTACCTACTGGTGTGAATCTTGCCATCATCAGCACGGGCTGCTCTGTCTTCACTTGAACTATGTAATCAATACTTGGAGCCAATGGAACAGAAAATATGGGACGTGTTCAGTGATGATAAAAGTTGTTTTTAATTATTAGAGTCATTAATTGTGGTTGCAATAGTAAAAAATTATAGATTTCCGGTATTGTGTATTGAAAAATATTATTAGAAAATACATAAATGTAAAATGAGAAATTAATAGGTTTATTTTTTTTAATAAGAATTATCAAAACTCTCAAGAATTTAAAGTGGGCTTACTTTGGATGTGGTTGTTTAATTATTGTACTACTAAACTGTGTGTTAGTTGCAGTTACGTCACTGCAGTGTTGCAGTTTACTTCATGAAAGTAGTTTCTTGCAGTATTCTGTGTGAGCAGGACCTCTAATAATATCTTTGGCCACTTGATGCCAGTGTTTCCTTTTCAGAAGAAACAAAGCCACAGAAGCAGTCTGCCATAAATCCACTGACATTTTGTCCAATTCAGTTTATATTTGAACTGTACTTTAGATGGTCAGTCTTTATGGTCTCCATCTCATCGTGATGTTCCTTAACAGCAAAGTGTTTGTTGTGTTTGTTTGGTATTTAACTCTTAGATGCTAGATCTACTTCTCTTTCTGGTGTTGGGTTTTCATTTAGAAAGGTGCACACAGTGTACAGTATATTGTTGTACGGATCAAATATGAAGAAGCAATTTGTATATTTTTGAGAAATAGATTTTAAACAGGCTGGCTATTGCAAGTTGCCCACAATATTCCTGCTGCTTTCACCCCAAGTCTTTCTTCTATCACAGAGAAGCACCATAAGGTCAAACAGTGCGATTTCCCTCTTTCTTCAACGTTCATGTACTTTTACAAGTACCCAAGTTCCCAAGTTCATGGGAAAACGTAACAACACCACTGGAAGTCCTGCGTAATGCTTCCTGAGAGGAGGATTACAATCTTTTCATCTCCCTTACACCATGGAATAGAGTTGTGACTCTGGAAAATGCTAATTTGTTCTCCACAGGGAGTCCAGATGACAAAATGGGAGGGGGGAGGGGGATTAAATGTTCTGTTTGGAGGCAGAAAGGGTGGATGACAGGGGGATTATCCTTTTAATGTGTGTTTGCTTCTGTGTACTGTTTTGCCCCAAGTTTCTCCTCTACACTTTTTCATATTCAGACTTCTGTTCTTGGCTTTGTGGATGGACAACTGCTGTATGCTTTTGGACCTCCAAGCTTTTCATCACCTGACTATTGACTTATCATTGCATGCTGCTATCTGACCTAGTTTAGCTTTAGTTTGGTTCGTTTTTAAATAGAAGGCTAACTTTACCTGTGCATGGACACGTTGGATTTACTTATACTTATCTCTCCGATGTAAAGACTGACTCACTTACCCCTATTATGGGCATGAGCTTTCCATAACCTCAACCACATAGTTTCCTAAACTGCCTTAACTATAGGTGAACCAAAGGGGCGGCAGGTCATCAAACTCTCATATGAGACATTTTTGAAGGCACTGACTAATGACCAGTTTTGTCATCAAGTAATACAGACACCACTTACTCTAGGATTCTGGACAGGAAGAGGAATTTATCATTTGAGTGCCACTGAATACAGTTCCCAACTGAACATAGGTCAATATTGACACCATATGGCAATACAGAGGCAGCTGCATAAATGAAAGACTGAATGTGTAATAGTATTAAAGTGGTCACAGAATGCATATTTCATAAAACCCACAGCCATTTTCCTGGAGTTATACTGAATGTATATTATCTGGCAGTGTTTTTACATAGCCTCTTGTCCGTCTCCCCTTTTCTTCTTTTTCCCCCTTTTCATTTGTGTATAGCTCATAGTCTCAATTCGGATACTTCCGTTAGTACGCTTCCATGTAGTACACTGTGCACGTGCTATTTACTTAATTGAAAAATGCGGGAATTTTTTTTCAGGGTAGTGTTGTCTCAAATCGCACACAGCTGGAAATGACGATCGCCGCTGTTAGCTAGCTAGCAGAGTTATTGTTTGTGGTACTAAATCACTACAGACTGCTAAATTAATCAAATAAACACACTGAAGGCTTCTACCCAAAAACTGTATAATGGTACTCGGTAAAAAAAAAATCCACCACACATATAACTTATATTTATATTTCTGTGTTTAGTAGAAGTCAGCCGCTGCTGGTCCCTCCACTTCGACTATGTAGCCAAGATGGCGATTGTTGAGTGTGAGAAAATGTCTAGCGTTCCACACTCAACTGTTTGGCCGCTATGAGTGCACCATCCGGTTGCTCATTGTGCACTGCATTTTGCCATACTTCTCAGCCTGAATGCACTTCTGCACTCTAAATAGCAAGTGTATGCACTAGAGTACGCACATTGAGATACAGCATATTTCTGCAAAGCTTTTTTGTTGAAAGTACAATAAATGTGTAGTTACTCACTTTGAGGGGGAAATCTGAAAATCAATATTTGTCTGGTCGGCAAAGTGCGGTAATCGGAGAAGAGCAACAGGTGTCTTTTTTCGCTGCTAAAGCCTGTTGCTCATTGTCACACATGGATACATGTCACCATTTGGAGTGTCAGGCCTCCTGCCTCCAATGGGATACACAGGGCAGTCATTTTACACTTTGCCAGATGGAGTGTAATCCTTCAACGGCGGAAGGAAATGTATATACTGTAAAGAAAAATGTAGTTGTACTAAAGTGCTGGGAAAAGGTCTAAAGGCAGATTATAGTTTGTCAATAAATGCTTCTGAGAGAAATGTTTCTGTGTGCAGCATGTAGGTTGGACTTTTTAAGTACACCTTTGTGTACTGGATGTTTGTGTCAAGTAAACTCATTGGTGTATGTAAGGAACTAACAAATGTGTGATACAAATACAGCTATGTATCGTCTGTGTGCTTAAGCGAGTGTGTGTTAACGTGCACACACAAATGTATATGTGTGTGTTTTTCTGGAGTCAAGAGTGACTGTCCATCCTGTGACCGGTACGTGTGACTCACTCTTATTCCAAATGTTTCCATCTTGGCGCCTTAAAGGCAAAACCTTCAGAGTGCTGTCACCATCTGGACAGTAAAGGCCTCCTGGGCTGGCCGCCTCATGTCCCTGACTCAAAGACTTTAACTAAAAATACAACCTTCAGGATGTTATTACAAAAGCACCAATACATGACTGGCCTGGATTTCTTCTGCTTCTGGCACTTGATGTTTCTGTCTCCTTTCCATAAATAACGAAGGTGAACTTGCTCACACACACATCATACAGTAGTAATAATGTTGTCATGCAGTCTAATGGGCATGCAATGGCTTTGATGAAAGACCTTTCCTGTAGAATACATTTTGATGGTTTATGAGGCAGATTTTTTATAGCTGCACTAATCAATATTTTACATTGAACTAAAATGACTGTCTTATGTGAAAGTGACGACCAAAGAGAATAACCCTCAGTCTACTGAGCATCTTCTGTTTTGGTTTTACGGCCCGAAGCTTTGCTCTCTTCAACTTTGTTTGAAGCTGCAACAGGCAACTGTTTTCAGCAAAAGTCTCTGACAAATCCACTGTACACTGCCTGCCTGGCGCCAAACAGCAGACAAAGTAAGCAACTAGCTGTTTCTTTTGATCAGTATGAAACAGGCCTGAAGTATTTGGAAGGTTTCAGAATACAAATACTTCCAATGGCATCTAAGAGTAAAAATGGTTGTAAGCATATGCTTAATTGGTGTTATGAATAGGAGGGGTCCTTTGCTCCCCTGGAAAACATGTTTCTTAGACTTTATTTACCTGTATTAACTTCCACTGTATTTCCAAACTGAGTTAAATTAGACATTTTGACAAAAAAAAAAAAAAGTAGCCAACTTGTGGTTTGGATGGATTTACTGGCCAACAACAGCTAGCTTAGCTCCCGTGATTACATGTGAAATCTCTGTCCTTTCCCACCCAGGTGATTCCTGAATGTAGGCTTACAAGTGGCTAACATCAATAAGCCAGAGAAAAATAAATCAATTTTAGATTTATTGGAAGGCAGGCTTTTCCTTCTGTTTGCCTCAGTCTAGTTGCAGTACAGGCCTGGCATAGCATCATCCCAGAGGATGCCAAGTGTCTGCTGATGTCTATGGATCCAAGACCTACTCTGTGTAATCTGAATACTATAATGTTTACTGCGTAAAGCATTACCTCCGTCACTGCAGAGGACTGAGTAGTCGGGGTGAATTAAGCCCCTCCCCTCTCTGGTCACTGGGTACATGTCAAGCACGTGCCAGTAAAAATAGCTTGTGAGAGACAGGGCAAAGGTCAGCCTTAATAGAACTTCCCAGTGTTGGGTTGGGAGAGACAGACTGACCCTCTTCTGTCCAAATGAGGACAGAAATGGGCAGGGTAGAGAAAGCCACCTGATGTCTCAGATACAGACACACAGACCCACCTGTTCCATGGCGGTTTCATTTTCTCTTGGCGGAAACTTGGTGGAATTGTATAACATAGGCCAATGAAGAACCCATTAAAATTTTGAGTGGATCTGCATCATGCATTTTTCCCTTTTGGAAACGGCCATGGCAGAGGTCTGTACTCTCCGAGTGCCCTTCTAGTTTATTTGTGTATTTGTCAGCTTCTACCATCTCCAATTGCAAGCTTACGTAAAAACGCTTTTTTATGATGGATAAACTCACAGCGGCAGCCAACTTTTTGACACTGGTTTTCCTGGACTGCCATTGTTGTAGCAAGGTATCACAGAGAGAGCCTAAGTTGAACTCTTTGGAAAAAGGGACCCTGGGCCACGAATCATAAGTATAGTACTTTAGATGACTTTATTTATCCAACATAGAGTTGCCTCTGTCAGACCACATGGGAAAATGTACACTAACATTTTCAGGCAGATGCAATGAGGTAAACCCTACCCATTTGGTAAAATGGGACCCCTTGGAATTAAGATGAGACCTTTGAAGGCGTGTTACAATTGCAAATGTTTGTCTTTCATGCAACTCGGGAAACTGATTGTTTGTATTTAAGAGGGAGTGGGCGGTCCTCCTCTTCCTCCTGATGGGTTTTTATGGCAGCACTGATGGCTCCAGTGAAGAAAGACAGCAGGCATAGATGGATGCGACACTGCAACATGAGCCAGCACTCCTTCCAAGCTGTTGTGAATGTTTGCTGTGCTCCTTAACATAATGTCCCAGCGCAATGATTCCAGATATTCTACAACCTTTGTACTTTCCAACAGTCAGGTGTTAAAAATGATGTTTCTTTGTCAATATATTTAATGTGTCACTTTGAACCCTGTCATGCTTTGTTACATTACATTACAGGTCATTTAGCAGACACTCTTATCCAGAGTGACTTACAGTGAACTAACTACAGGGACAGTCCCCCTGGAGCAACTCTGGGTTAGGTGCCTTGCTCAGGGGTACAATGGTGACAGCCTGTTATTGAACTGACAAACTTTCGGTGTTCTTTTTGAAAGCCTAACCACTAGACCACTAGACTACCACCAACTTGTATACACATTTCCTCAAAGCTCCTCGGTCACCCATCAGCAATCCAGAAGCCCCAATCCCTATCCCAGCCCCACCCCTCACCCCACTCCCTCATAGCCAATCAACACATCCCAGGGCCCTGTAACAGATGGCCGCAGGGGTCATCAGGGGTTAGCTGGGGCAGGGAGGGGGTGGGCTAAGGTTAGGCTGGGGCACATGGGTGTTTGGGATTGTTGTGACATGGCCTGTCTGCCTGTCAGTATGCAGGTGGATGAGTAGCATGTGGCCGTGTGGCCTCCAACCCCCTCCTCCCACCGTGTACTCTTCCAAAGTCAGAGCTTTGATTGCAGGTCAAGAAGCTGGGATGGAGGGATTCAGTGGTCATCCTAGACCAACCCCCAAAATTCTGTGTTCGGCTTACTCAGCACCCCCTCGCACCTGTTCTGGAAAAGTGCAGTGTTAAGCTGTGGAGGGGGGAATGGCCAAAGCAAACACAAGGCACAAGGAAGGACTGATGAACCTGGCCAGAGCGGAACCATGATTAATCTGTGCTTATTAACCCCCAAGACCTTTGACCTTTTTGGTTTATTGAAGGTGTATTTAACTTGTTTATTTGATTTTTTTCTTTTTTGCTGAATTTATTTATTGTTTAAAAATGTAAAAATGGGGCTCCTGTGTACTGACAGACACGTTTGTCTTTTACTCGAGTATGACAAAAGTAGAGAATTTTTCAGACAACTTTAAGCATCTATTTAACTGCAACTTTGCAAGCAACAAAATGAGATTTGATACAGACATTCATCATCCGCATAGTATGAATTTCATTCGACTTTGCTGATCTCCTGACTTTTTCCTCCAGCTCTCATAGCCAGTTAACATTTTTAGTGAAATCTCTTCAAAAGTATTGCTGTGAAATTTGGTCCAGATACTAATGATACCCAGACAATGCTTCCTACTACTACTACCCTGACCTTTTCTCTACACGACCATGATGTTCACATTAGTGTCTTTGGTGAAACTATTTGTAGGACCAATGAATTTCCATGAAATCTGGTACAGATATCCAGGGTGCCCAGAGTATGCAACTTAATGACTTTAGTTGTCCATTGACCATTCCTTTAGTGCCAACATTGGTCCTTATCCTGTGAAATATCTTAAGAGCATGAAATCGGACAAATTTCATGATCCTGACATTTCCTCTAGCGCCACCATGTAGTTAACATTTGTGTTTTGCTATTGGATGGATTGCCATGAAATTTGTGTTTCTGTCCTCCTCCGGATGGGATGTAATAACATCGGTGATCCCTTAACTTTTCATCTAGCACCAACATCTGGTCTAAATTTCCAATGCTTTAATCTAGCTACAAAACGGACATTCCCATCAGCCTCGGCTGTACCTTGTGTTTCGGCTAATTAGCAGACGTTAGCATGCTAAAACACTTAAAGATGGTGAACATGGTATATATCATATTAACTTAGCATCAGCATGTTAGCACTATCATTGTGATCTTGTTAGCATGCTAAAATTAGTGTTTAGCTCAACACTGTGCCGTAAGTACACCTTCCCTGAGATGGTTATGGACTCTCTGGAGAGTTGTTGAAATATATGTATTTCTATAGTGCCAGACAAAAATAACATTGACAGTGTGCATAAAATAAAAAAATGTCAACTATGTAGGCTTGTGTAAACAAAAACAGTTATCAACCCATAATGGCTTATATACTTCCGAAAAAAGCATTTGTGTTCATAGCATTCTAGCAGAACTGCTCTACTTTGGTGTAGTAGGAGTAGATGTCAGATGTACTGCATAGTTTCTAGGTATAAATGTGTAATATATTCTCAATTTACCTATTCTGGAAAAAATATGCTTCTCATCCATAACAAACTTTCTATTTCATTCTCTGTAATAGCTAGCATTAGTAATTTCAGTGGTACCACACAGTTTAATGTATCCTTAAATCTAATATACCTAATCTTTCCATACACCATACATATTGCAGGGTTTGTCCAAAGAAAGTAATTTGCACAAGGAACTGAAGAGGGCACATTGTATCTGTATCCTACACAGTCAGAATTGACAGACATGTGATTAGTCCGTGATTAGTAGTTTTCAAAAGTTCTGTCCAAGCCTGTAACTCTACCGTTTCTCATAAAACAAGATTAGACATTTGTTATGTCAATGCCAAAAACACCCTACCCTCTCTAGACAGATTTTGCAAGATACAATCCAAATTCCTCGATTACAGTCAGAGGTGAGGAGAAAAAAAGACAAAAAGAGATGTGAAAAACAAGATATGGGCAGATTGGTGTCAGAGCACAAAAGAAAACACTGAACTTCTCATTTTGCCCACAAAGCGTCTAGACTCTGATCACCGCCCGGACCAGAACCGGAGTATGAACCTGTCCATCATGCCTTCCCTGTACTGCAAATCTCAAAATGCCTATCACAGTTTTTATAGTTATGAAAGGTTTTCATTGCTACATTCTTTATGTTATCAAGCCATGACATGATGACATTCTGTGTATTCTGTTTGTCGATTCTGTCCAAGTCCAAACTTGGAGAACTTCCTGACTCGACACAAAGTGACGTCTGGGTCATTAGCTTTGAAAAGACTGAATACAGCGAGGGCTGTCCTGGACCTGATGTAATCAACAGATCTGTAAAACTGAGCTTCTACACAAAGAATTTTGCAAAATAACCACTTCAAATATTGTGTTTAGCTTAAGATATCATAATTTTCTTGGAAATAAGTCATTCAGCAATAAAAAAGCATAAAAAAACTACTTATCAACAAAATAAATCTCAATCGACTAAGACCAAAACGATCACTTAGTCGACAGCTCTACATACAACACATATGTGGATTTGCATACACTATACCAGACCCAGATAATGATGTTCGATGTAGTTATTTATGGCTGGGATGTCCTGAAACCCTGATGCTACAGAGGAAGGAGCCCACCGGGATTCCAGAGCTCACTGGGCCACCATTGGCTCCCTGAGGATAAACTGCTTAAACAAATAGGCCAACCCAGCAAGAAATGAAAACAATGAAAACAATGAAAACCTACGGCAACTGACACAACATCAGTTTGTTTGTGTGTGTGTGTGTGTGTGTCTGTGCGTGCGTGCTTGTGAGTGTGTTTGCTCACATATGTACGTCACTGATATCTCTGGGAAAGTGTTCTCTCGCTCTGGCCGGATCTTCCGCTGGCAGATGCGTTTGCCTGGTGGGACTGTGGGGATGTGTGCGTCTGTGTGGAAGGGGTGGGCTGTAATCGTGGCAACTGTAAACAGTCACTGATATTGAGTTCTTCCTTCTTCCCGTCTTTCGCAGTTGACTTCCCGAGTTTGTTGCGCACCAGTGCATGTGTCTGTCTATGTCTGTCACCGCCTGTGAGTAATGTCCAGAGCTCTCCTCTTTAACAACATTGCATGCACAGCGGGCGCCTGTGACGTGAGATGTGACTACAGTCCAGCTATATCAGCTTGGATCACATCTGGATGGGGGTCAGTCAAAAAGACATTCAGTCTCCGAACTAAAAACAAGTAATATGTTATCTAATAACAAGAAGCAGTGTAAAGTAAAAGTGGCCCAACATCTGGGCTCTAAGTGTGGAGAGTAACAGATATCTGAGTATCTGAAAAGGCATGTTGCTTGAATTCATGGTATGAAAAAAGTAAGTAGATAATGAGAGGAAATTTCATTCAAAAATATTGTCCATTATGTAACAGAAAATACTTAACTATGTTGTAATTGAGGGTCTAGTAGCTGCTTGCGACACCTGTTCTTAAGACAATTCCTATCATAAGATGAGGAGAGAGACTGCCACTCATGATGGAAGCTGGCGTCATTGTCACGTTTGCACTTGTGCTGTGAAAGAGGAGACCCTGACATGAACCCAAACCACTTGCTGGCCCGGCTTCTGGCTCCCACCGCAGTAAAACAACAACTGATCGCCCGAGTGTTTCATTAAGTTAACAAGATCTACGTCTTTCTTTTCTCTCCCCCTTTTTCCTCCATTAAAAATCCAAAGATTCTTTTTTTAAAGCTCCCCAGACAAAAACCTCAGCATGGGGTATTGAATGACCCAGGAAGTTGTGGAGCTATGCAGCTACCCACCGTACCGCACCATTCAAACATGACACAAACTGTCAAGGTTTAAGTTAACACTGTGGCCAACAGTAGTTAAATGGCATTCCTTCAAACTAATACCCAAAACTAAAACAGATATTAAAGACTGTGAGTTAAGCGTGTCTGTACATTGTCTTCTGTAGCTGGGTTGAGAAAAAAAAAAAGGATGACTTCAGCACAGGACAGCCAAGCAACTAAATGTGATAAATCATCATTAATCAGTGTTTAAATATTAATATGATCGCATGTCACTTCCTTAGGGCCAACCACCTACAGTATATCAAGGTCTGGCCTGCCCAGTTGAACAAATACACCCAGTAAACGAACAATCCTTTTATCATCACTAGGAATATGGAACAAGTGACAAAAGGCTTGCAACATTTTTGACCCCTGGTGATCATTTTACAAGGGACTCTGTGGCAGACAGCAATGAATACTGCCTCACCCACACCTTTCTCTGGATCCCACTCGGGAAAATTGAGGACAGCTAGTAGACTGCACATGTTTTTGACCTGGATTGTCTCAGTTTCTATAGACAAAATACCTTTGCCCTTAAGAGTGATTTGACAGATGATAGAATCACATAAAAAATCCAATCATAAAGTCTGCAAGAAAGCAAACATGAATGTAAACAATGTGGAGTTGAAATTCTTAAATTCTCCTGGCAGATGTTTTTTGTTTTTTTTCCAGGAAGGAAATACATTTCACAGATTTATAAGGCCCCATGGAAACACACAATAAGTGCATTTCCATACATTTGTTTCCGTACGTTTTCATGAGCATTTTCAATTTGAGAGTGAACACCAGAAATTGGAAAATGCTTTAGCTTGGTTGAGATGGAAGCGTTGGTGAATCCTAAAAGCACAAGTGCAATGGAAACAGATTATTCATTGATTTAATAAAAAGAATCATGATTTGATTTAAATACCAGAGAGATGTAGTATTTCAGCACAACACAATATCAGATCTGTGTGGAGCGATGAGGAGACTGTAACCTTCTTCAAGTTAATACATGAAGCAAACTGCAATGTCATATTTCCATCATGTTTTCTATATCGTTTTTCCGGAAGTAAGCGGTTTGACTGCCGCTCTCTTTTAAATTAGCACCACCAACTGTTTAGCCAGATATGCCAAAGTAACACATAACAGTAAATCTACATCTTGTGAACACAACTGTTTTTTAAAAAAAAAAATGTTTAAAAAGGGTACCTCTGAAGTCATGGCAAACAGGCACATTGTTTACAAAGTTTATTGTTTACATGGAATATTCACTGGGCTTTTAATATAGTCTCCCATGCCTGAAAAATAAGCCGAGAGGCAGAGAGTTGTAACTGGTTAAAGTCCGGTCAGGGGGAGTGAGGGAGGAGCCAGCAGGGGGCTAATCAAGCCCCTGTTGTCCACACAAAGGTCACTACAGAAAGCCCCATCTGCTCCCTGACCTTGACCCCTGTGTCAAATCACCCTCAGCTGTGTGCATGTGAGTGTGTTGATGTATACATGTGTGACACTGGTGCTGCTACACTACCCCGAGGGTTTAAGGGCAGGGGGTGTGGGGGGAGGGCTGGGGCTTGCTGCTGCTGTTGGGGAGATGGAGAGGTGACAACCTTTGACCTTTCTCCATTTCTGTGGACTCAGTGTCACAGCCACAGCTGCAACGTCCAGCAGGTGTGGCGAGTCATTTTCAGCTCAGAGCTGCAACTCTGAATGCTGCAGAGGCGTTGAGTATCGGGGGCACGAGGAATTCCGGCCTCTTTTGCTCCAAAAAACTGGAGGATGATAATAAGGCTACGACAAATTAAAATAGAGAAAAATGTTTGGATGCATTATCTATATTCTGAGAATGGATTTTTTTTTTAACATTAACTACATTTTTATGCAGCTAATGACTAATCAGGCAATTAGAGATTAGTATCCGAACATTCAAAAGTACCCTTTCTTGCCAAATAAACCTGTATTACCTGACACAGTTTCCTATAAAGGGCCAATATGCTTAGAATATAGGATATCCCCACTATGGACTTTAATCTGACATTTATACTCCAGCACAACATGTGGCTCCAATAGTGGACAGATCCAATTTGTTCAACTAAGTATGCCCATCGACCGCTAAATAACTTTGGGAAAAAAAAGCCAAAGTCACACACATATATGAACGATACACCACATACGAAGAAGAATAAAAAAAAAAAAGATAGAAAATATATTTTAAATCCTGCAGGAATTTAAATTGTGAACAGATTTGGTTTCAGTCTGTGAGAATGACCCAATAACTGGAACCGTGTCCAGGAAATAAAGCGTCAGCAGCCGCACAACACCCATAATTAAAAGAATTGCTCATATTGATGCATGCAGTGAAGCATCCATTCTGAGTGCTCTACTGGCAGCTGGTGGGGGCAGTCCGCCCTCATCACCGCGGTCTTGTGGGGGCTAGAAGGAAACCTCTCCAAACAGCGAACAGTGCGTGTGTGTGTGTATGTGCATTCTTTCAAGCCTACGAGATCGATAGTATGTGCCAATGTACATACTTTTTACATGGACGAGTAACCCACACATACAGTATATGAATGTAAATCTGAATTGCCAGGCTGTGTGTGTTCATTTGTGACAGATGGGCGAGCGAAGTGCCAGGCCTCGCCAGGGGGCTGTGCCGTGACCAGAGTTGCAGCCGGGCCCCGGGCTCCAGCCTCGCAGCACAGCAGCCTGGCAGGCAGCGCTGGATCTTGGCTGACCTCTGCCTCCACCAGGCTGCCCTCACTCACTCACCTCATTAGCCTGACAGGAGCGATCAAACACATTGAGGGCATCGTACAGCTCACAGCAACTTCCATGGGAACTATTTCTCCCCCCTTTCTTTCTTTTAGTCATTTCGGTGTATGTGCTGTCCACAAATACACGCCGACGTGTAAACAACGACTCGTACTTAAGAGGGTGTCAGAGGTTGTGTTTGAACAAACAGACGGACAAGAAGACGCATGCATATGCACAACCCTGTTTCCTATAGAAGATTACACCTCCAGACAACTCAACTGCGTTCTCAATTACATCACGGCCGCACAGTTTTGAACACGTGTTTAACGTTGTAAATTGAAACTAAACAAACACACAACAAAACTACTTGGTTAGGTTTAGTGAAACGTCATGGTTTGGCTTAAAATGCGCATATTTTGTTTTGTTATTGAAGTTACGGACTTGAATAAAAAGTCAGCGTTGACTTTTGGATTGATGCGGGACACGAACATCGGCCTCCTGGTTTAAAGTCCCATGTTTGTTTGACCCACTAATCCACCACGACCATGTCTGTATATGCTGAGTTCGGTGGACCTTGATTTGAAATGCATTTATGTTACATGTAAAAAGAAACATAATCTGGGACAAAATACATTTCCGTTGAAACTGTATTTGACTATGCAGTTTTGTTGTTTGGTAACATAATTTTTTGGAGACCAGGCTTATAGGCAAGCATGCTGCACATGCAGAGACACAGACATTTAACTGCATCCAGGATTGTGAATTGGGGCCAGGTACAGTATGAGACCATGAAACCACCTTGAAAGTCTCCCCTAAACAAAATCCACCTTTCATGCAAAGGCCTCCTTTTATTTATGTAAAGCGCAAACTATTGTAGCCGCACGCGTGACAGATTTACAAACCTGTGAAACCACCCGTATCACTTCTCTTGTTTAATTTAGCCTTTTTGTCTCGTCAGCAATGTCAAATAAGAAAAAAAACTCCTTCCTCAAAGACGAAATATATCTTAGAGGTGAAATTGACGACATACTTCACTGCACACACGAAATAATGGCTGAAAGTTGACTCACCAGTTAAAAGAGATGTTGGTTCTCATGTAACTGGTTGGACACAAATCAGTGGTGTGATTTATTACGTGTAACACCCTTTTGAACCTTCTTTGTGAGTTGTGATCCCATTGTGCAATTGTGTGTTTTGCACACTTTCTGCTTTGAGATCATAGTGTAATTCAACATGCCCTCATACACACGGTATGCTGTGAGTGGCTTTCAAAAACACATTTGGGTTCTTATTCATGTTGTTTTATGGAGACTGAGGAGAAATATTGGCTGATTTGATTTGATGAGAGACACACCTTCTGTTGAGCAGAAGTCTGTCTGTGGTGAGGGCTAACGCAAGACACACGAGAGAAAATGTAATGGAAAAATCTTTAGCCATCGTTCATTAATCAATCCCAAACACACACAAACACACTCACCCCAACACCCAGATATACACAATTAATCATTGGCAACACTTGTGTGTTACAGCGTGTGTGTTTTAACCACAATTCTTTATTCTATAGCTGTTCTACACCTTTAGACAGCGTCTGAGCTGAAGATTTGAAATTAAAACTCCGTGTCCCTGGAGCATGCCATCAGTGGAGAGGATTATGCGACGGAAGTAGTTAGTGGTTTGACACCAGTGTTCATTTCATTAATGAAAACTAAAAAGATACGATGACGAGACGGCACCGATGTCATTAAACACAAACTGTGACCTTATCAACACGCAATATTGTCGACAAAAAAGACGAGACCACAATGTAGTTTAAAAAATAAAAACTTAAAAAAAAATCTCGCTTTTCTGTTTATTTAACAATGACAACAACAGAGCTTCGGAGAAAGAAACGAGGTGATATTTTTTGCAAGACTCGATCGACTGAAATGTTCAATATAACCTGACGACTAAAAAAAGACTAAAACAGTTTTCACTGAATAAAACTAAACTAAAATAGTTGTGTGTTTCTTCGACCAAGACTTTTAGTCATACAAAACTAAACAGGATGAGGTTTATTAAATGTGATTAAAAAAAAAATAACAAGAACATTTGACACAGGATTAAGACTAAATAAAAAACAATTGCTGACAAATTTAATAGTTTTTAATACCTTTTTTACTCACACGAAAACAAAACTGTTCACTATTGAAATCCATTGTAAATGTCATAAATCCACAGCTGTTAAGCCTTAAGGGAGTGAGTGTTTCATACTCAAAGGATGGGTCGGGTAACACTTTAACCCAACACACAAATCAATGTAGGATGAATCCCACCCTCTCAGACATGTACATTGTTACATGTTCTTACTGTTCAGTGCTTATTGCACACAGTGAGCCTGACAGTTATCCTTCCTTCACCATTTTGCTGCAAACAAGTGGGAAGTTTGACCAAAAACTACCAGGCCATCGAGCAACAGGCCTGGCAGTGGGTGGCGTTCAAAAACTCGGTCAGAGCTGGAGGTAAAATAAGTCACAGGTGGTGTTAAAGAGGTGTTAAAGAGATGGCAGCCAGAAGGGAGACAGAAAGATGGATGTGCTCTGGTACTTCACAGCCAAGAGGGAGAGGAGCTAGAGATGATGGACGAGGAGAGTTTCCACACAACGCCTTTTACAAAGTGATTATTTTTACATAAAATGCCACCCTGTAGCCTACAAATTACCCTGATGAAACATTTACAATTAGAGAAGTCCCAATACCAGAAATGTAGTAGTAGATACCAACACCAGTGAAGTTCCACAATGCTCAAAATCCAGACAAAACAATAAATCCCATGTACTACACACAACATACACTTTTGCTTACTGGTTTTTGCAAATATTTCATTAATACCTGATGATCCGCCTCAAGTTTCAGGGCTCCGTTAGTCTTGAGCCCTGATCCCTGGTAGGCTACCTGCAATACTGTAAAGCGTATGGTTGATTATCACCCAAATGCCACCAAAGGCAGTTGTCAACCAGAGTAAAAATGCCACTGGATGCTGGACTTGCATTCATCAAGTAGGATGACTTCAAAGCATGATAATGTGTCTTTGTGTCTGGAAGATGTAAACGTGGGTACTTATTTGCTAAAGGATCAGTCATAGCCATTTGATAAACCAATGGTACATCACACCTGCATTTTTTCATTGAATCAACTGGTCGATTGTCAGAGATAATTGTCAGATAATTGATTATTTATTTAATCAAGACAAAAATGGCAAATATTCTCTGGGTCCAGTTTGTCGCTACAAATAAACTTCATGGCACAATTTGATCTGAGGAAAGTGTGCCGCATAAGAATGCAGTGAAAGTCAGATTCAACGGAGATAAACTGCTAAAAAGGAAATGGATTGGTGGAAAGGCAAAAGGCATGGATTCTGTTTCAGACCATTTTGTAATGGGATTACACCAGCCACACCAATGCCAAATCGGCCAAGGGCGTAAACTGGGGGAGGCCAATGGCCCCTTCCCGACTTTCTAGCCGCTTACTTCTGCCGCCCTTGCCTATCTATGAACTCTAATGGATTTTGATGTCAAAGTTTCATGACTGGGTCTTACACGGTTGCGGTGACAAAATCTGTCCACAGACAACAATATTAAACACCTGGTAAAGTACTCAAAACTGCCTCTGTGGTGGTTCCTACTACAGTAGGTGTCTCCAGGAGCACATTTTGCCATGATGACAAACACAGACTCACAAGGTGAAAACAGTACCAGCCATACGCTGGTAAAAAAAAAAAAAAAAAAAAAGACCCATATAAACTAATGTGCATAATTGTGCATCTTTCTGTCATCTGTGAAGTTGGTCTGGCTTGTCTCCTGACTTAAGGCCCAAGCAAGAATAAAAAGAGAGACAAAGAGACATAAATGAGCAGATCTGGGTAATGGGTACAAACTGATTATCATGTCGACATCACTTCACATGTATTTATGTAGAAGACATTGAAGAGAGAGAGAAGCCCACCTACAAATATCTAGACGAGCTTGCACATGAGTCAGCTTCATGCATATTAAGGGGTACAGAAAGCTAATTTTACAGAAAATTGTCACATTCCTGGAAAACTGTGACCACCATGAACAAAGGGTTTAAGAGTTTTCCAATATCTCATATGAAAAAGCTTTTATAAACACAACAACATGCATGTGTGTCTGTTTTCGTAGCCTCTTTGACTCTGTCTTGTTTTATGATTTAAGCCACTGTCCCATGTGTCCTTATTCCAAACCCACCACTCGTGGCCAGTGTCGACAGGGACCCATCAGGCTTATATAACACATGACCCTGTAAATACACACTGTGTGTTTTCAGGCCCGCTGTTGCTGCTGACGTTGATCCACACTAAATCATTTCAATGCATGCAATGGGCGTACTACTGCAGCATTAATCGTGGCACATCAATGTATTTTTAAATTGCGGTCTCACCAGCTCCACGCCGCCCGTACTCCTGACCATCTTCTTGATAAAAAGACATGAAATATGATGTGTCCCTAATGCGAACCATACTGTCTGAGCGAGCAGAGAGCATGGTTCTCTCGCAGCCCCCGTGTCTCCTGCACGCTCTACTCTTGAGGAGTTAAAACATCTCCCGTTTCAGAATGAACGGGCTCATCCGTCGGTGCCTTGAAACATGGATCTCCAGTGAACTTCCCTGAGTGAAGCAAGGGTTCAATCAGCAGGCCACAGAGTATTTATTAATCCACATCTGGGATTGTCGTTTCGGAGCTGCAGCAAAAGGCAATGGGAAGGGGATGTGATCGAGTGGTGTAGGGAGTGTGCGAGGGAATAGAGAGGAACAGGGACACAAAATGGAGGCAAAAATAAATTCAGAAGATCCTGTTATTGTGTCCGGGCGCCGTGTTAGTGCCGGGCGTTGGAATAACTGGTCAGAATTTATTCTTTATTTTCATTTCTGCAATCATTTTTGCCTTTGACACGTTAAAATGTTTCTCATTGGCAACATTGTGTCTCAATGGCTCTTGTCCTTCTTCAAAGCTAAAAAAAAAAAACCTCAGGGGGGCTTTAGTACGAACATATGGCAAAGACAAAACATTTCTAGTTTCTAATAACTGGTCATAAAATACATCCATTGAGGACAGAGTTTAAGTCATAGCTGTGACCAACACAAAACAGTCAAGAGGCAACAGTGTTCGCAGCTGCAGAGGTCAGAAATTCGAGCCACCAAACACAGACAATGAAATCTATCCATGGAATCTGTTTTCACTGTATGAATATCTGTCTCCTTTCTCCTTTCTCTCCCTCTCTCTCTATCCGTCTGTCCTTTTGTGTGTGTGCGTGTGTGTGCGCGCGCGGGAGTGTGTGTGTGTGTCCTGTTCTTTCCCTGTTGCCTGGAACCACATGAAAGGTGGACACAAGAAGTTCAGCTTCCTGTGCTGGGTGAGGTCCAAGTACCCGCTGAGCATATGAAAGGAGCTGCGGAGGAAAAGACAAAGTGAACTACAGAGGTTGGGATGCATTAATTCCTAGACAAAGCCAGAGGTTTGGGATGACGCTTCAAACCGGAAGATCAGTACAGAAGGCTCTTTGGAAAGTACCCTGAAAAGCACGGCCATCAGATAATACAGTGAAATTAACTGGACAACAAAGTGAGAAAATGTTACTCCAAAGAAGAGATTCTGGTCTGCTATGTAGCGATTTTTATGTTTCTGGCTTTTCGAAACATCCAAGACTCATGAGTGAAAAAAGACTCACACATGAGTAGTTTTTCCAGTGGCTGGTGTTTGCGCCACAGGGATCCAGCGGGCTCTTTCATCTCTGTACGTGTCCAGGAGCGACGTTTTTGGTAATCATTTTGTTGCTGCAGTTTTTTTTCTTCTAAATGTGGACATTGTGTTGTAAAATAAAAGTCTTTAATCACAACCAATATGGTCTGAAGTAAATGCTTTGAAATATTGAAATTGCATGTTGCCACGGGAGGTTTTTCCCTGTGTCAGACTTGTGTTATGTAAACACAAGACACAATTGGAAATGTATTTTAGAATTAGTAACGCATCAGTTTACAACAGTTTGCTGTTATTATCAATGTGTAGCTTTTTGTTATTGTAATCACTAGGTGATGTATGCCAAAGAAAAACATCATATAGTCGTGAGATCTGATCAAAAAGCAGATGACCATAATCACATTTGTGTACGGCAGATTTTGTTCCAGCGTGGTCGTGCAGTGGTCAGACAAACACAACTCTGAAGCCATTGCAAACAAATGTAATACTACTTAATCATAAAAATATTTCTCTATATGCAAGGACACAGAAATGACATATGTAATTGATATTTCTGACCGTGACTAACTCCACTTCACAACTACATCACAGAAAACCTGGCATGTTATTGGCATGTAGAATCTGGAATGACTTTATGCAAAACAAATTGGAAAGAAAGGAAACAGAGAGAAAGATATTGTAGATTTTCCATTCCAGGAGTTGTAACACTGGAAAATAAAGTCTATTTGGATAAAAGAAAAAGAAGAAACATATATTCAGGCAGACCGTCAACACACGAGTGTCCTAATAACCATTTCAATGTTTGCCTTCATGCAGATCTGACTAATAAATATTCTTTCTAGCACTGAAAAATGTTGATTGGACTTTACATGGCTATCATTCCTCTTTAGATACAGCTGGCTATAGAAAGCATAGCCTGATGTCACCTCTAGAATTAAATTGCTTTGACATTTCTTTATTTTGGAAAAAGTGAAGCTTCTATTGTAAAATGGCCAACTGAACATCAGCACTGCCCTAACGCACGCAACGCACACACGCACTATATCCTCATCCAGCCACAGATCAGAGCCAGATTACTGATAATGGTTGCTCTTTTGCACCATTGGAAACAAAAACATATTAGAATCCTATGATGTGATGAGGAAAAGTATTTAGCTTTCTACAGCGGGTCTCTCTAGATTTAATTACAAAAAAACTGAAGCCAAAGAAGGTTGTAATTGTCTTAATAAATTTATAAATTTAACACTATGTCATTAAATTGTGCATGAGTTTGCTTTGAGAGAGGAACACCATAGTCATAACACTCACATGAATCAGAATCGTTTTAATATAAAAGGTACTTGATTTAATTAGGGCAAAGACCTTAGAACTTCACCATGCTTTCTAACTTAAAAAATATGTATTTTACCCATTTAAAACTGAAGGGAAGCTATCATTTATTACTGAACCTCTAATATTACCATCCTACAGTATAACCCCATAGTTTCACTGATGGCAATGTAATTCTATATGCAGGTATTTGGTCATTTACCAAAGTATTGGGCAAATTAATATTTCCAGTCAGTCGTTTCTATACTACGGAATCCATGAGAGGCAAGTGAGAAAAAAAATTGTGATACAGTTTACAATTCAGATCTAAATAGTTTTCTCTCCTGTGTTTATGACTGCAGAACACGTGAAATGATCCGTATACACACACACACAAAAAAAATCACCTATTTTCACAGCTGTTAAGAAAAGAAAAAAGCACTTACTTGGCAAAAAAATTTTTCCCACTTGTCTCACAGATAGAAACTTTGAGGAATGATCCTGGCAAAACTTTTTCTACCTGTTTTTAACTAATAAACACAAGATAAAAAACACTTTAGATCAGGGAATGGATCACAGGATTGTCTCTCAGGGCTGGTGCACTATCCAGTAGTTTTTGGAGATATTTCAGTCTGGATCAAAGTGGTGGACAGACTGACCAACCCACAGATCAACTTTGCCGTCCAAAGAGCTCCGCTATTAGCAAGGCTAGTAAGAGCCTTTCTGCCATTTTGTATGTGAACTTGCTTTATGTGATATTATGATACAAAACGGACTTACTTTTATGATTAAAGGCACTTTGGGACAAAGTTATATTACTCCCTTTGTGCATTGCAATACTTTGCCTTCCCACCAGCAGTTGTAGCGGCACAGGAGGAGGGATATCAAGGGTGGAGTGGTCAAAGGCGAACCAGCCACAAGAAGTAAGCTGTCCAATATAATGTAAACATTGTCTTTTATTTCCTATAGAAATGTGTTTGTATGTCACAAGATCTAAACATGGTCCATCAAGCCATGGCTTAGCTAGGGCAGATGTATGGAAAACAATCCATTAATACCCATTGTCACATGTAGAAGATACAATCTGAGTCAGGAGTTTTACTTCATCACGCACATGCAAGAACATGTCTAACATGTTAAGGAAGGTAAAAAAAAAAAAACGTTTCATTTCAACAAGTGTAATACGTGTTTTGGCAAAAGACTTTGAACAATCATGCCACTGACACAAAACAAAGTCTTTAAACCGTAAAGGTTCTGTATGGGGCTTTCATGCTTGCCTTCCGTCAGCCTTACAATAACACAGAAGCTTGCTAGTATGCTGGTACCTTCATTCAACATGACAATCTAAATATACTCAGGCAATATTTACAGAAGCCTTATCTACTAGACCGTCTTCTAACGCTGATTACAGTGCAGTTTGGGGCTTTGAGTCTTCTGTGCTCATGTTTCACGTTTACAAAAAATGCCTCTATAGAAATGTGGCATACGCTGAGCATTGTTCAGCTATCCCTTTAGTCTTGTGTAGTTGATTCCACCGGACATGTGGATGGACATGTACACCCTAGAGTAGAGACAAGTACCTTCCTATAAAAACCTAAAAAGACAGACACATGGCAACATTCACAGTATTGTTCCTCCGCTAGGCAGGGAGGTCTATATAACCCCCCCCCCCTCCACTTCAACAGGTTTCAAGGTAATGCCAAGGAAGGGCCAAAGACAGTTACTGTAACTTTAGAGCTGCTGACAGGATGTTGGCCCAACAGGATGGTCCTCTGTGGGAGTCACAGTCCAATTCTGAGGATGGTCCAGAGCTCGGTTTAACAAGCTCTGGCCTGCCAATAGTCCATGTCTGGGTTTGAGCAAGAGATGGTCTCTGAGAATCCGTTTTAAGGTCGAGATCAATGAGATAATCTCTCAGTGTGTATTCTGAATGACTCAAATAATGTCAGTGCGGATCTCCATTAAATGAAACACCAAAGCCATGAGGCCAAGCATCGGTAAAACAAAATCGCTGTTCTTTACCATAAACACATTCTAATTAAAAAAGCTATTATGATCTAATTCATGGACTACATGTGTGCACTTCACATCAACCTAAAACTAATATTTCCTCCAATCTCTGAGTTGCGAGAGCTATTAAACATTAGTGAAAAGTAGAGGCATCAGCCAGAACCTCTACATCTTCAAATGAAAATACACAGTCCCGGGTTTGTAATAACTTTGGGACAAAAAGTTAACATTAATGGAAGGCAATTGAAATGGGGCCTTCTTAAGCCCCCTTTGGTGGTATTTGGCAGAAAAAGAGAAATTAATTCAGTTCTTGGCGGAAGCCATGATGGGGTTGTTAACCTTTGGCACAGAAATCCAAAATAGACCCACATCATAATGAGAAGTTGATTAGATTATAAATTTGGTGGTCTGTGTAAAATGCTGAGACACACCAAGAGCTCGTTTTATAAGTTTCAAATAAGTCTTATTACCTAGAATGTTGAGGTTTTCACACAGATGTTTTGCATGGTTATAGAAAAAAGAACAAGCGTCGTTTAAATGCTAATTCTTATAATGTTTCACTGAATCGCCCATTACCAGATTTCAGATGTGAAAAGGGAAGAATAAATGAAAGAAATCAAAGCATATACAGAGTTTGCGGAAGATTTATTGATCTCACTCTGTGTACTCTGGTGTTTCACAAGAGGTGATCTCAGCTTTGTTACCATAATAACATGGGAACATTTTGCTGCCAGTGCCACTAAACATTACCAGTATGTCATTACACGCAGATGAATACCAGTACACATTGTGATCGGACTGCTATTGGGTCAGCCGGTTCTGGAGGTGATGTGGCTTACATTGCAATCAGAGCTGAGCCAGATATAAATGCAATCTGTATGGCAGAAGTTCCAAGCAGTATTAGTAACACATATTGAAAAATAAATCAAATTGCTTCCCACAATGCGGGCAGAATTAAAATAACAATAGCATTCATTAATGCCTGGTGTAAAAGCACAAATCCATGGATTGGACGTCATTATCCAGATAATGAATCCAAATACAGATCACATGTTGATGCCAGATAGTATTCAAGATTGGGATGCTCCTCTATTGCAGCTAAGCCATGAGTTTTCATAAAGTGGATCAAATATTAGTGAATATGGCAAAGTTAACACCTAATGATTCATGAGTCATTTAGCTCTCAGTCAGCTAAAGTGGAATATGCTTTGATTGTTAATGAGCGTTAGCCAACGTTACAGTAACCACAAGAAGAGTACAAGGGTCAGTGTAGTAGTGATGCTTGCAAAGATATGCGAAAAAAAGACATTTAAAAAGTGAACGACTGCGGTTTTTACAAATTCAACATGAAAGCATCATTTAAAGTGGAGGAGGTCCATATGAACAGAGAAGTGAGTCATTTTTGAGCATGCACACACCACCCATAGACTGCTCAAATGTATCTTCGTACGGGCTATCCTGTGTTGTTTTTGTGTTGTGTGTCTTGTGCTAACTGCCAGGATGGATTCCCACGCACGGAGTTCAGATCTGTTTTTCCGATATTCAATGAAAAGAATAATAAACAGACCGTTTTTGTTCATTGTCCTTTTGTCTTGCCTTTATTGTCAAACCAATTGCATATCTCCCAGACACTTTGGCCTCAGTTCAGTTCACAAGGACACAGCAGTCAACAGTGATTCTGAATTTTCACAAAACTGAACTGGCCATATCACTGTGCTTTGTGGTAGACCCCACTGATGTCATCCAGTTGTCTTTGGCTTCTTGCATCAGAGCCGTATGACGCTCCCATGTTCCCCCGCTGCTGAGTGTTGGTCTGGTTGCGGCCTGTGTATATACACCAGTGATTTGTGGTCACAGGGATACTTTTGTAAACATTCCAGCTTTAGTGGAACTGCTGCTTTCTATTTTAAGGCATCTGGGTATGCCTACCAGAGATGTAGGATTCTTAAGTGGCTGACTTTGCAGCTTCTTCGAAAGCCAAATGTCAAGGTTTTGGGTGCTGGGGGATATGGTAACCCCTTTGCTCACAGGAAGTAATAAAATTGTGGCAGACCCAAACCACAGAACAGGTTCAGACGCCGTTAAGAGCCTATTCACCCAGAAAGCAGCATTATATTAAAAATATAAATCTTTATTGGTACAAAAATATTATTTCTGTGAATAGAAGCAGCTTCACGCAGACAGGAACAGGTTTGTTGGCATTCAGCAACACATTGGAAGTACTGGTTCAGAGCAACATGGGGTGGGCAAAGCTAACAGTTAAATCAAAACCAACAAAGAAAAAAAAAGAAATCACTAAGGCAGGAGCTCACTCGCCGCAAAAGAAACCAAACGAAAACATAATTAATACCATACAAGTACTCCTCACAGCAAAAACAAAACAGAAACAAAACAGAATAAAACTATACTGCAAAACCCCAACTTACCCTTGTCCACAACTGTCCAGGAACAGAGCAACGATCCATCAGCACACAGACACTGAGCGCTCCTATATATAAACTGTATTAATTAATTTCCTGCCCGACCGACAAAGACGCCACAACATTATCATACATCATATAGTTAACTCACAATGAAGCCAGAATATCTGCCATTACAATCAAGCCATGCAGGTAATCTGTATATCAGTATATCCATATATAGTTCAGTCATTTTAACTTAACTCAGTGGCTATAGTAACCACGGGGAGGCTGATACAACTATTAACTCCATGCTCTTCAAAAACATATTGTTCGTCTTAGCAAGAAAAAGTAGCCATTGTTCATTGTTTCTGAGGCCATTTTCATTTCTATGCAGACATGTCGACACATTCAAGAGCAAAAACATACATGACCACACACGCGCACACTAACCGTGGAATTAAGAGAAATGGCTCATTTACAAGACACTAAAAAGGTATGCTTTTACCATCTCTCATGCAAAGTAGCCATGTGAATTAAAACGGAGTTGGCATGGCTGTTGCCTTCTTACGAGAAAGTCAACAAACTCAAGCGCTCTGGTTTAAATCTCAGGCTGGCAGGGCACTCAGTCGCCTCCTCTCCTTCTACTCCTCCCAGACTGCATGTTCACTGCTCGCCTCATGAAGTTTGGTCATGGCGCTTGTTTTCTTAGTGCTCCAAACCTCCAATGGTACTGGCACAGTGCACTCGCTGTGCCCCTGTGCTGCTGTTACCCCCTCCCCTCCCTGCCCTCTTCTAACTTGACCTGTTCTGCCAGAGGTGTCTTTCTTCGTTAGGAGCGAATGCCCTCAGAAACAGTAACACACACAGCTGGCCTCTCATGTGAACCCCTCACTGCACGTTAGCATACGGTACTGGTGTCTGTTGACTGTCCCTCTGCCAATCTACAATGTGGCTGGCTGTGCAGTGGTGAGCTGTGAGGCGGACCACGCCTGTGTAGCCTGATTTACACTCCTTTCTTCCTGGGCAGCCACTAGACAGCAGCCAGCTCCTGGAGGGACCAACGGCGGCTTCAGCTAAGGGGCCAAGCCCGGGGCCCATTTGGTTTTGGTTTCCTTTCGCCTGCCACTGTGCCACACCTAGCATGAGTTGGGCTAAATGAGACCAGTGTGTAGATTCAAAGATTGGACTTAAACTGAAACCAATAAAAGGCGAGGCTGTACAAACGGCTCCACAGCCACTCGCAGGTCATATGTCTGTCTGTCTGTCAATTTATTCATGTTTTGCCCAACCCGCCCTGTCTCTAACTCGTTTATGCATAAATTCTTTGTGCACGCTATCGCACTGAGAGTTAGGGGCCATGGCTCATGGGCGGACGCTAGCATTCATTCCTTTCTCCCATTTCACTTCTCCACTATAGGCAGAAACATGTGCACAGTGAACATTCCTTCGAGTGTACCTCCACTATTCTATCCCTGTGTTCCCTGAGAGTAGAGAGATCTGTCTAGACTATCCAAATGTTGTCTGAGTTGTGTACTGAGAACAAACGACACTTCTAGTCTGCATTTGTAAAAAGGACTCGGCTAGATATGAAGAGATCCAATGTTTGACAATCAATGTTTGGAGTCTAATGCTTAAACTCAAACAGAAGAAATTAGTCAAAGACAAGGATATAATGCCAAATTTCTCGACTCAACTAATTTTTGGTACCATGTCCTTTTCTCTCTTTCGTTTTCCTACCCAATCAGTGTAGACTGGACTCTCAGCTGATCGCTATAGCGACACCAATTTAAACTGCTGTTTCATCATATTCAACGTTTATCGCTCTACCCTTTCATCGGCAACAAAAGAAAGGAACATCTACACTTCGTCAATTTACGTAGTGTAAAAATGTTGGTCGTTTGAATAAAAAAAAAAAAAAAAATACTACTGATTGTAGCTTGGCTATTTGAAAATTGTGGGTTTGAGCAGGAAGTCCTGTGTCGCACAAGTTACGATCTTTCTGACCGATAAGTGGTCTGCAATGTTTTAACTCAATCTTTTAGAACCTCGACTGAGGTGATACCAAAAAAAAGTACCAGGTGATATACGCAACTTTTGCTAATGGAAAACCAAACAGAAAAAAAACTAAAACAGCGAACCGTGCCATACCGTGCAGTGGAATCATGTCATAAGTTTCATAAGTCACATACAATATAAATATATAAAAGGTCAAATAAAATATACAGTACAATTTCAGAAAGCCCACATAGTCAAATTGCTTGTCTCACCTACAGTCCAACACCCAAAGATGTTCAATTTACAATGTTGAAAAAATGGGAAAGCAGCAATTCCTCACAAACTATCCATGTCATTCCCCTGTTCAATGAATTGACTTTTTGTTACTACAAAAGGGCTACAAGTCTAACATGCTTCATTGGATGTGGAGGTAAACACAAAATGAAAGATAAAAGTCAAGATCATAACCTTGCTGTATGTTATTGGAGCAATTTTCATGCCTAATTCAGAGGAAGCAAGAACGTGTCTGCCGCAATCTCTTCAAATGATCATGTTAATCACAGAAATGCGAGACGTGTTGTGCAAAGGTTATCAAGATACAATCCTGCCATTTTAATTGCAATAGCTGGAGACAGTACAAGTCCTATTAGGTCTGCCCTCTGGCATTGTAGAAAGTAGAGTTTCAAGAGGTGTGAGTTTCATTATGAATTCCTAGAACTGCTTGATGTTTTTTAAACCCTACGGCTGAAACTCCCACACCCAGTAATAATCCCTTCCATGTCTCTTATTTAGCATGTCGATTCTTTTTGCTGATTGATGCTATCAACCAGGGCACCGCTACTGAAGAACATATTTTTCACTAAGTGGCTTGATAGTTTTACTGCCACATCATCATATTGATCATAAGTAAATTGTACTGAAAGCTGAAAAAACACCCTTAGGAGACACTGGACAAATTCCATTGTAACTAGGAAAATGTGCTATTTCTTTCATGTGAGACAGCCAGCTCCATGTAGACAGACACACACATGTTGAAATACACTTGTAACTACTTGTACAATGCACACTTACAGATATCTGTCAGAGCATGCTTCCATGTGTCTGCCTGACAGAGGGTTGAAACCGCCCCAAACGTTTCCAAGTAGCATACTAATTTTGGCTGAAGATATTCAAGCAGGATGGATGAGGTTGTCAGTGTATGATTGCTTTTGGCCAATGGTGCCAATAGTGACACTAGGAATGCATTACTCTGTGTTAAGGCCCATGTAAAACTTCATTATGACCATGTCTACTGGGGATACTTTGAGGATCTCTTTAGCATGGCTGACCAGAGCTGCTTCTCAAATGCTTTGGTGCAAAGCGTACATCCAGCGCGGCCAGGGTCTGCCTCTCTTTCGAGCTATGTATTATATTTGTTCTTCGAAAGCCATACATTATTAAACACGCACTTCCAAGGCATTAAGGAAACTGCTCGTGCTTGCTAACTTTACTCATTCGCTTGGCATTCCCGCCGCCAACAAGATGCAAAAGCCAACGTGTGTTACGTGACACTAGTGGCGCTCTCTATAGATACATAACAGTTGCATGAACTGTAAAGAAATCGAGAGACGGAGAGAGGGAGTAGTGATGTTACGTTCACGAACGATACGATTCTTTGGAATGGCTCTCTGGTACGAACAAAGGAGTTGTTCTGTGTGCCCAAATTTCAGGAGGTGGAAGCGCCGCAAAGCAATAAGGAGAAAGAGAGACGAGCACAGACACACACACAAACACACACACACACACACACACACACACACACACACACAGTTAGAGAGGGATCAAGAGAAAAAGAGGTGGAGCACAGGAGCAGAATTGCTTGTTGATGAGAATATCATACTCATTATATTTACCTGAATAAAAACACAAAACAAAGAACGTCTCAGAGAGCCATAGTTCCCATCACTCGGGAGTTTGAGAAGAGAGAGAGAGGGAATCAGAGAAAGTATTTACAGTACAGTGCTAATGATTCATAAGCAACATGGACACACACAGTAAAACCGACTGGTCTGATTTGCGGTTTAATGTGTGCAGGATTGTGAGGGAGGGTGTGTTTTATGTATGTTTTTCTGTCTGTGGGTGGGTGGGTGGGTATATGTGTCATACCATTTGTTTCTGCTGTCTGATTTCTCCATATATTATCATGTGTTTGATTGTGAGCACCTGTGTGTCTCTGTGTGTGCACGTGTGTGAGGGTAGGAGAACAATAATGAATCATGTCAAGCGTATGTACAATAAAAATGAAGAAGTCAGGTTTGTTCATGTGTGTAATCGTGTCTCCTGCTGCTGCATGTGTTTATGTGTGTGTGTGTGTGTGTGTGTGTGTGTGTGTGTGTGTGTGTGTGCGCGCGCGTGTCAGCTCCTCTTTGAACTTCAACTAAGAGTAAATAGTGTAGTGACATGATTGCTTTCAGTGGGATTGTGAGTTAATCTGTAGTCTGACAGCTCCTGTCATCTCCCAGTTGTCATGACAATGGCACATCTGATTCAGAGAGCTCTGCTGCTCTGGATTGGACATATTTATGGAATGTGTGCGTTTGCTTCTTCATGTTTTTTTTTGGAGGATTAACCTTTAAGGTTAACATTAACGTTTAGTGGTAGCCCTGGAAAAAGAAAGTCAGTGCTTTGAATCCCACACAGGGAATCCTTGTTGGGAAGATTCAACAGGTGATGTTCTCTGAGCTTTTGTCTATTGTGACTAATTGCTTTCATTTTTTCTATATAATATGAATGTAAGGTTGTTTTTTTTTTTTTTTTTTTGCAGATGATCTGTGGATACATTGCAGAAGGTGTTTGATAGTGTTAGTTTGTTTTGTGATTGCTATTGTTGGCCTTCAAATACAGTTAAGTGAGTGCTTAACTATAAAAGAGTTATTTAGCTGAATCCATTTTTTTCTTTGTTAATATATGATGTGTACGGTCAATCTATAAACTGATCCTGGACCCATTCTATAATGTTCATAAAACCAAAACGTTTTTTTCCTTTTTCCAGAGAAAATAATTGATGTTCCCCAGCCCTGTATTTTGGGGCAATATATAAAAACAGCAATCAACTGTCATCAATATGGACTTGTAATATGCAAACATATGGACAGAGCGTGCAGCTGAATAGTAGTAGAAAGCCAGTAGTTTACAGTGTGACTCTCCCCAGCAGTCGTTCATAACACCTAATATTATTCTGTCACTTTCAATTCCCCTTGCTGCACACGTTAAAACGAGAGTTACATGTGTTTCTATGGTTCTATGTATTATGGATGAGTGGTGAGTCTGAATTTAAAGGTGGCACGTTCAAACTAAAAATGGGGTGTCAAGTTGTCCTTAAAGGGCCAGTGTGTAGTATTAGTGTATAATCACCTAAGAATCGTTGTTGATTTTGTTGTCTAAGAATGAGTCCGTCATATCTACATAGGGAGCAGGTCCTCTTCCATGGAGAATGCTATGTTGCATGGCCATGTTTCTGAAGTAGTTCAGAAAGGACAAACCAAACACTGGCTCCAGAAATGACCTTTCAGTTTTTACGTTTAAGTGGCAGCTTGAATTCGCCGGCGCTAATCTCCCTTTAATGCCACCGTAGGTTCTTCTACATGCTTTTGAAAGAGGTAGGTGGAGGGTATTCAGTGGGGACCTCGCCGCTACTAAATCCTACTACATACTGGGCCTTAAAGTCAACATCAAGCTCATTTATTGACATTGGTCATTGAAGTTTAGTAGTAATCAATTGTACTATCTAAGCATCTAATAAGTATCTTCAAGCAAAACCTTCCACATTTGTTGTAGTTGCAGGTACTCAGTAAACCCTGGTAGAAAGACATGTTTATCGGCTTGTCAGGTGCTAATAAAGCCTTTTCTAAACAGAGTTAGTTCTATGTGTGTATTAGACTACTCCTACATTCAAGTTTTTATTGTCAAGTGGGAATTTCTTTTATAAAAAGGCAAACATCTCAGCGTGTTGCAGTTCAAAAATCAATATTCAAATCGTAATTTGTTGCATTACGATAGACAGTGGAGTTGATGCCCTGTTTTTTTGAGTCAGCAAAATGCAGTTCTATTAAAAGCTCTTGCTCAGTGACCCTTTGTGAAGCCAAAGCCTTGGCAGCATGCCGGACACACGAAACATAGAAGGGAAAGTACTTGTCTTGAGGAGGAAAGCACAACACAGAAGGTATGTTGTGCTTGAGTGCCATGCCACTGGAACAGAGGAGTTTGATTCTAAAAATACCTGCCTCCCACCACACTCGCACTCCAAACATGCAAGAGCCTTTGCACTGAAAGACCTAACAGCTTGATGGCAATTACTGAAAATTGCTCTTATTTTCTCAAAGTCTTCATAATTTCCAGTCAACTTGTAATTCATCAGTTTGTGTGTGTTTGCATCAAGTGAGCCGGAGAAGGAAATGGGTAACGCCCTGCTGCTATTTAAAGCCTCAACTATTCCAGGTAGGCCCTGAAACTTTACTTACTCAACCATGCCAAACATTTAGTCTCTGCCTGACACCTGTGACTAAGTCATGCGAAAGCAATTAGTGAAAACCAAACACAGACATTTCATGTGTAAGTGTGGCCACCCAAACCCATCAGTTATACAGGACTAAGCAGTAAAACCATTACAAGACGATTAAAATTCACTCAGAGTAAATGCAGTTATTTTTTTTACTTAACTTACATTAGTGAGTGGTGTACGAGCCGACATCAAGAAGCCTGCATGTGTGCGCTCAGTGTTCGCAGACCATATGGCTCTAACAGTCATCGAGTGTGGCTGAGGCTCTGTTGGATACATGTCGACTATGTAATGCACTATATACCATTATTGTCACATCTCACCTTGTCCTTCCTAGCGAGAACTGAAATGGATGCGTGTGACAGTGCTTTGACCCCATCCAGGTGGTTTGCATTTGGAGGAGGATCTATTTATAGGCCAGTTAAATACGAGCCAGGTGTTGTCAAAAGGCTCGGGCAAAGCTGTCCCACTCTCTAGTGTCACGAGAATCATGCTTACAACACAAACAAGACACGGGCAGCTGGGGGAAAAACCTGAAGAGTTCGGGAAGCAAAGAACTATCGACAGGCTAACTCAGTAGGCTAAACGTGAATGAGATATCACAGAGTGGTTTTGCATTTAAAAAAGGAACAGTTAGTAATTTTGGGAAATACAATTATTCACTTTCTGGCGAAGAAGATCAACCATACTTTCCTATTTGTTCGTTAAATACAGTATTTTTGATTTATAATACTTTGCTAAAATTAATAGTTTTACAATTGGGGGAAATATGCTAATTTGCGGTCAGGCCGAGAGCAAGATGATTACATTCTCACATCTGAGTGGGAAATGTATAGTTACAACAGCCACATAGTTAGCTTAGCTTAGAATAAAGACTGGAAACAGCTAGCCCGCCTTCAGTCTGAGACAAGGTCCACCTACCAGCACCTCTAAATCTTACTAATTAACATGTTATGTCTCGGTTGTTCATCTGTAGCCTACAATTATTTTTTTAAAAACAACTCTCTCTCTCTCTCTCTCTCTCTCTCTCTCTCTCTCTCTCTCTCTC
>CALSBV010011748.1:2731468-2769801 GCA_943590825.1 Bovichtus diacanthus
TCTCTCTCTCTCTCTCTCTCTCTCTCTCTCTCTCTCTCTCTCTCTCTGTATGTGCCTGACCATTTCTTCCCTGGGAGCAGTTGCCAGGCAACCAGCATACAATCCAGGAAGTCACTGCTCCTGCCCAAAAAATTGTTTAGCACAATATCCCCTTTGTCGTTTTTTACACATTGGTTGTTGTACGAATTAAAGAAACAGGCTTTAACGTGTTACCTTGTGGCTTTAGAGGTGCTGGTAGGCTGGTAGGGCTAGCTTTTTCTGACCTTTATGCTAAGCTAAGCTAACCGCCTGTTGGCTGAATGCCTTATATTTGTCCAAGTCTCAACCTGTATTACTCAAAATGCCAAATTATTCCTTTAAGCCACATACTGTACTATAGATTGCAAATACTGTATTGGCACAAACCCAAGATATTTTTTGGGGAAATAATTTATTTTTAAAGTGTGGGTTGTAAAAGTCAACAGCAGACATTCTCTGTAAATGGAGCAAGTAATATTGTCACCAGAAACATACTATGTCTATTACTTAAACTCCACTGCTTATATATGCATGTATGCATGTCTACTTCTTAAGGATACAATGAATCATGAATGTACATGACATTTCTTTATGAGTGGGAAATAGATTGTCTGTAGTATCTTTACAATTCAAATGAAATTGGAGACTGTTTGCTTCTCTTTAAGGCAGGCCAAATGGTGCACACGGATGATAGACATAATGATTAAGGTATTTACATACAAAATCCACTCACACCAACACAGTTGTTGAGAAGTTAATGTTGACATACCAGTGACCTACACGGGCACACATAACAAAAACTAGCTTTATATGTGTTTTTTGTGGTTCAAAAATGTCCATAAACTGAGAAGAAGGCATCAAAGCTGCATTTTTGTATGAAAAGCGGATTACAAATCCAATTTATTATTATTCCAGGAGGTAAAACTTGCCAAGTTCAAGCTTTAGCAGACATACTCTAAACAGACTTAGAGAACTGGCTACCTTTGATCCAAGGAAATAAAGGCAATGCCTTTCTGACCACAGATGCCATCCAGTTGGCTGCCCTCTGGTTACAATCTTTCACAACTCTCTATGCCTGCCAACCCACAGGGCTCTGCCTACTTCCATTCTCCACTCCATCACTTTAAATCTAACCCTTTGAGTCCTGATTCAAAACACGTATTGGTCAGTAGTCTGGGTTTTGGTCCACCACAATCAAACACAATCCCTCTCCTGCTGGTGTTACCCCAGTGGTAGACAGGAACTGGAAAAGAGAGACAAAATGTCAAAAATGTAAATGTGAAAAAGACGCCTATGTTCAATCCAAGCCACTTTTGAAGATTTCTGAAGATCTGTTCAGTTCCTCAAGAACAGTTCATGGAGCAAAATGCAATATTCTCTTTGTTGTCTTCTTTCACAAACCACAAGTCTGATCCCCATCCAGGATGGCAGAAAATCCATTCAATGTTTTCACAGTGCTGCTATTCTTTTTTCTTTTTAGGTTAGATATCTATTTTAAATTCTTGGGAATGTCCCGTACTGACAAACTATGTTAAGATGAAGGACTGAGATTCAGCAGAACTTTGGAATTCTGTCAATACTTCTTGATAGTTCCTAGTGCCACAGCTTTTCTTTTAAACTTGAAACATTGTGTGCACTAGCCAAAAATGATGGCCATTAAAAGACTACTACACTCATATGACCAGCCTACGTATGCTTATTAGGGGTGTAACGGTATACAGAAGTCAACAAAGATTAGAAAGAGTTTAAGTGAAGTATGCACATGGCTGAAATACACAGTATAGAGTTTTAGTATAAGTATAATTCATGACCAGATTCAGTACCATACATGCTGTATTTTGTGAGAGTGCGATATATTAAACTGCTCAAATGCAGTATATTTCATTCTGGAATGAAACTCTTCGTCCTGTAATACCAACCTTGAACTAAAACCGATTAGGAAACTTTAATGTGACTACATTCCATACTGCCATGTGCAGTATAATACGCTGTTGAAATGCATGCTATGGCATCTATCAACACAGATATTCATCAGGTCTGTTTATACAATTTGGGTGGTGCGAGCAGCAGACAAGGAAATGGTAAGAATTCTGTTCATTTAACAGTATTTTTCACCTTAAAGCATTCTCTGTTCGTGCCCCAGTCAGCTCTGATTTCCTTGGTTTGGCTGCACAGGGTTCAACTCTACTGCATTTAAGACTTGCTGGTCTTACGTCTGTGGCATCTGTTGAGGAATGTGATGAATGCTGTCTGTACCATTCTGACAGCACTATACTTGCATGATTTGCACCCAGACAATCTGCTCCACCCTGATGCTTGGGATTTGGGCTGATGTTTATACTTAGATGTTTGAAATGTTTGAAGTAGCAGCAGCGGAACACTATGTACAGTGCCATTTCAGACATGAAATACATTTTACTGAGCATTTGGACATTTACTCCACTAAAATATAGAATAAAAACAAAAAAAGTACCATGAGATAATAAAGTATAAATGTATCTAGCTATAAAAAAAAACTTTACTGAAGCACCGACCACAAGACACATCTGTAGATGAGTGATGTGAGCCTCTTTTCACATGCTATTACAGGTGCACCACATGCACACGTTTATGAGCCAAGCTATGTATACAGTTGACAAGAGCAAGAGACATGCATCATGATGTGAGTTCATGTTATCTGATAGAAAACTGAGCTGTAATTCAAGCCTGAATAAATATGCATCAGCATCTTGTGTGTCATGAATTGCCCTTTGTTTTTTATTTTTATGTTTCCATAACAGAGTGTAAGAGACACTGAGAATTAACTGAGGAGTGACTCGCCAGTTTTTAAATCGTTTAAATCTCCCGAAGAACTATTCAATACAGACATTGTAGCAACACAGGACGCTGGACACTTCTTCTGAACAGAAAAATTTGGAAATTGCAATCAGTGTTGATATTATATGAAGGAGAGAACTGTCAGTCATTTATTGTCCAGCCTGCTTAATATGACACCTGACCCAAGGAAATGTATATCAAGCTGGCCACGCCATACCAATATAAGTGCCATTTGTGGGTATGGTTTGCAAGTTAAAGACGTGGATTTGATAGTAAGGTAACTTGTGTAGATAATGGCAAGACAAGCTCATTTGATGCAATCTGACTAAATGTCGATCATGGTGTAGCAGTTATTCAAATTTTATATATGCACCCACATCAGGAATACTTTGTTTACTATCTCAAGACTGTTAATTGGGTTTGATGCTGCTTTAATTGACATAACTTCAGCCAGAAACAAGCTATCACCAACCATTTGTGTACAAAAGACATATTTATATTGTAGGTTAGGGCACTATAAATTCCCACCGTTGCGTCAGCAACATTAAGCACAATGTGCTAATGTGCTAATAAATCGCAATTTTGGTAAACTTAATCCCTAGGACAAAGCTTTTTTCTTATAGTATTTCTTGGGTGGGGACCCCAGAGCGCTACGCTGGAGATCTTGAGGGACAGGACAATCTGGATATTAAAATGGACCAAGCAGACTCTTTTGAGGATGAGCTCTATAATGTGTCATATTCCCCTCACCTGCCTGTATGGTGAATGGAAAGGAGCCACTAGTACAGGATATAAAGAGGCGGCTCTTAGGATCAAGTGGCTCAAAGACTTTTTGAACACCCCCCATGGCCAGCCTGCTTCGCAGTCTACTTCCAAATTGGCTAACCGCCACCCTATTGGCATTCAAACATGCTAGGCAGCACTCCGTGAACCTTTGGTTCCCAACTCTGCAGTCCGCCGATGCTCCAGCCCCAAACCCATTCCTGGGAACTCAGCTCACCCTGGAAAGTCCTCAAAGTCTCCTCAGACTTCCTAGCTTCTAGGGAAGGAACCCAGATGGTGTCCGGTCAGCCTAAAGTCTGCTCCTTGGCCTGAGTCTTTGCCACCCAGCAACCCTGAGTCTCCGCTGCGCAGCTCCTCAGCCGACACCAAGCAAGTTTGAGTCCCTGCGTCGGTCCCTCCGGAAGCAGTCCCCAGTTCCTGCTGCGGAGCTGCAGCAGACCCCTAAACCTGATGCTGCCACCAAGCTGAGGCAGATCCCGATGCTGCCAACGAGCCATGGTAGACCCCAGTGCCTCCTGCTGAGCTGAAGGAGCCCCCTGCTGAGCTGCAGCGATACTCTGTTCCTGTTCCCACCACTGAGCTGCAGCGTTACCAAATTCCCTCTGCAATCTATCAATATTGTTGGTGGTCTTGCCTTGGCCTCCGTCATCCAGTAGGTCTTGCCACCTACTTCGTCCTCAAGAGGGGCTCCTCTTTTGACGTCGATATCCTGTGCAGCCCTGGATATTTGGTCGACCTCCTGCCTGTCCTCCAGAGCGACTACGCCCTTCTGGTCGACCTCCTGCCTGTCCTCCAGACCAGCAACGCCCGTCCCGTCAACCTCCTGCCTGTCTTTCAGAGCGGCTACGCCCCTCCCGTCGACCTCAAACTGTTCAATATAATCTGATGACTAAAAAAGTCTCAGACTAAATCTAAAAGAGCTGCCAAAATGAACACTGCTCCAGAGGGCTATGTTTCACCTGTTGGTAGTTTGAAGAGACACGTATTGTCTACTATATGAACTGGAGAGAGATGGCTGCTGTTAAATGACAAAGATGATTTGTTTTATTATAGTGACAATGATACTTATTTAGAATAGTAAGGGAGGTATGATTCCTTTGGTTGCAAGAAGAAAATGCTGCTGCATTTCAGAGGGGTGCACCAGGGGTTAATGCTCGTTTTCCCAGGGGCCGCTGCCTTTGGACCCACCCCAGAACCGACACTTTCCAGAGGGCGTGAAGGCTCAGTTTTAAGGGCAAGACAAGAGTGGAAAGGGAAATGGCATGGAAATATTTTAAATACAAGGCCAACTCTGCTCCATAAGGTGTTATAATTCACAAAATATGAGGATTCATTTGACATTTTTTATTTGTTAACATGCAAATAGTTCTGCACAAAAGGTTACATTTTTTAATGTTTCCAGTGCAGTGGTCTGTTCCAACTAAACATACAGTATATCTCACAAAAAGACAAATAAATAAGACTGTACTTTTACCTTCTTGTTATATTTTGACTGAACACATATAAAATGAAGACAGAAGTGCCTGTATTGTAATCCTTTTCATACATACATTACTAATTAATTTACGTTGGGTTTATTAGCTGTTTATTATACACTGTACGTGTCTAAAAAAAAGATTGACATACTTTATCACATAAATATGTTATATAAGCCACACACACTACAATATTTACTTGTTGCATATTTACTTGTTGCATTCCATACTCTACATGTTAAATTCAACATACACAAGCAAATATAGTACCTCAAATATGTGTTAGGAGGAATTGGGAGCATGTGGCACAAACCTACAAGAACACAATGATAACATTCACAGTCTACACAGAAATGACTGGAGAATAGGAAAAGATACCTGCAATTACAGGGTTTTTTCTACATTATGATGTGTTGCTGCCTTCTTCATTCACACACAGATGCTGACGAGAGCAGTGGCCAATATATTTACGATTGTACAGCGTAATATCTAGCTCCCGGTGGAGTGTTTACAAAAGGCAGGAAATTACATGAGTTTGGAGCTTGTGTGGGTTCCCACGCTGACTGGGTGGCAGTGACAACAGGAAAGATGGCCAATGGGAGCTCTGGAGCTCACGGGTTTGTTTATAATCAATGTGTCCATCTTTATCCAAAGTTACTGGAGGTAAATTCATACTTTGACTACAATTGCTAAACTTTAGTTTTATGTTCAAGCGGAAATAGCTGGCTCTGTTTTCAGCTGTTGCAAAATACAAGGTCTGGTTATGATTGGGCTGAAAAGGGTTTTGTGATTCACTTAGTTCTGTATGAAGTGAGATTCGTCAGTGTATTTCATCATTATTATTATTCTTAAGAGAATTGCCGCTGCACTGCCCTTTTGTAATTTTCTTTATTGGGAAATCCATCACAATCTCATTGTGGGATCTCTTAAGGCAAACCCATGATTTAAAACAAAAAGAGGGCTTCCTCTGAACAACATGACAAATTAATGACGCGTCTGCAGTTACTTTCATCTCCATTGGAAGAGCTCTGAATATTTCATCCACTTGGGTAAGCCCTAGGAATACACTGGCAAGGCTAACTTATAGGACACTCTGCCTCTTTTTCATTCAATTCTGGTTGGCATCCATTACAGACAGCTTGGCCAGGGGCTTGAGAAGCCAGTCCAAAAGGCCCCTGCCATGTTTACTGTACTGCACAAGCCTCGGCACGGCACAACATGGGTGGCCCTGCTATGCAGTCGCCTTCAGTCTCAGTGAAAATGCAGCAGTATTATGGAAACACCGCACCCGTCTGGCTCAGGTTTTACCCAGTATATAACAAGTCAATCCTTCTATCCTGTACTTTAACTATATGGCTACCCTTCAGTGGAGGTTTGCTCATGTTCCTATACATGGCTGTTGATGTGTAAGCCAAGCAGAATGGAAAAAAGACAAGCATTTCTGAAAAACAAGATAGTAAAAAATAGTTGCATGGTTCCAAATATGGTGTCCTCACATGCCATGTAATTTGAATAAAAGCAGAAAACTGAAATTAAAAGCAACCTCTATTCTAAATATGGATGAATAAACAAAACTGCCGAATCTCCTATTCTTTTATTAGGATGGATGACATCTTGAATGGCAATTGTCTGTTGGTGACTTCAGGGTATTGCTATTTGAAACCACAATTCATCAACCTCTTACGCAAAGGTCAGACACCCAAGAAGTGCCAATTATTGTGTAACTGTTCCTCAATTAAAGATGCTTGCCCTTTAGTGGCCCTAACAGCACCTCAACAAAACAATGTGTCCTATAGTCTTTGCTCCTATCACCATGCATTTTGCATGTGTGCCCAAGGAAGTGTTTGCATTATAAATGTGACATGCTAGCCTACAATGACGCACAGCATAGCATATGTTCCGCCTCCAGTCTGAATAGTGCTGCTGCATTCCACATGGACCTCAGTCAAAGCATTTCTGGTAGTCCTTTTTGAACCCAGTGCACCACAGAGGTTGGACTTTTCTTTTCTTTTACATCAGGTTAATTCAGGTAATTGACCTGATGCCTTTGAAAAGCTTTGAGAATCACTCTAGTTTTTCTGGAACTCCATATGTTACACCACAGGAGGGGTTTCCAAGCTAGGGTCCAGAGCTAAAGTGGGATACCTCAGCAGGGTCTCACGCAATATGAATCATTTTATGTCACTGCTATTTAATTTCAGTGTCACAACACTTGGCTTAAAATCACAGACAAACACACTCATTTATACACATGCACACACATGCACACGCACACACACACACACACACACACACACACACACACACAAATACACACACGCGCGTGCGCTCACTCACAAGAACAGTTTTGGATGGCCAGTGTTCTTTGCACCATTAACTATCCACGGGCCAGGATGACTCATAGGCGTTTCATTTGTTTTAAGTGTCCACTACAGCAGCAGATCCAAAGCCTTGCAAAATCCGACCAACTGCTGAGCTGCTCCCTCATCCGCTTTGCCCTGTTTTTACAAGGGCTTAAAACCTTCACTGACTTTGCACCCATCCTGTGACGGGTCACGGGTCGGTGTAATTCAGCGTGTGCGTTCAGATGGTAGTCGTTCAATTTTCCTCTCCCTTTCATGTTCTTCTCTGTATGGCACTTGCCGTTACTGCCATTTTCCAAGATAACAACTGTCAAACAAGACTAATTATATTGGGAGGGGAGGAGGTATGGGTGTCCACATGCCGGTGGGGAGAGAGAATGACTGATGTGATTAATGGTACAGTAATGGAAAAGTAAGTTCCTACGCCGCCAAAAATGTTTAATGAATTGGAACTGAACAAGAAAGGGAAGTGAGGTGGGAACGCTAAGAGAAAAAATTGGGAAAACAAATGGAGGATGAAAGATGGGTTTTCAGAAGACGAAACAGAGTAAGGAGGACAGTAAAAATAGATGAAAAAGTTGTTACTATAAAAGGGCAGAAGAGGGGCTATGATAACCGTGGAACTGTTGGTGTGGCATATCAAAGATTTGTCAAAGGAATATTTTAAATGTTGCTTATTAGTTTTCTTGCCAAGAGTTATATGACAAGATTGATAAAACTCTCATGTCTTTGTACAGTAATATGTAGCTAGAGTCAGGACATGGTTAGCTTAGCACAAAGACTGAAAATATATACATTATAACAATTTGATGCTGATTCTGAATTGTGTTTCATTAGAGCAAGCTTGTTGTTTTTCACTGCTTGTTAGCTAACCTTAGCTGGTGAGAAAGTAAGGTTTTGAATGTATAATTAATTGTAGCTTAAATGTTTTTTAACTGTTTCGCTAGATAACCTAAGCTGGTTAGAAAGTAATGAAGATATTAATTTTAGCTGAAAAGGTTTTTCATTACAAGCTTGATTTTTTCCTATTTGCTTGCTAGGTGACATGAGTAGGATTGCAAGCATCATGTATAGTTTATCAAGGCTAACTTTGCTTGATAACTAGCCACCAATGTGCTACCTTTTCAGCCTCCGAACCGTAATTGGGCAACCTCTGGTTTAAATAGACTGACTCTCTTAGCTTTAGCCTTGCTTGTAGACGGTAGCTAGCTTCTACACCGTCTGGGCAACTCTGCAGTGAAGGTTGGTCAGGAGATTACGTAATAATATTTTGTTAAGGAGATGCTCTATTTTCTATGTGCAGTGAACACAAACACTGCCCTTTTTTTTATTTCTTTTTTTTTACAGTTGTTCTATTAGGCCCCTGAGCTTATCTGGACACTTTCCTGCTGACTTAGTTATTGTAGCTTTGTTGTTACTGCAGCGTGGTACTATACACACAGGAGTGTCTCTTCCCATAACAACTACATCACATATTTGTTACCCACAAGGCCAGCTGCCTAAAAGGGGAAGGCCTGGCTTGTAACAATGTTTTCTTGTAACATTACATTTATGTTTCAATTTATTGTTTTATTACATAACATATTAACTGTCCATATTGTCCCTAATTAGTTTCAGGCTTACCATTTGATTTCTCGCTATAATAAATTGTATTTTTGTAGGTCATATTTTGATATATTTGGATGAAATTGCATTTGTTGTGTGGTAAAAAAAAAAATAGGCCTGGAGATACACAAAACATACCTTTGTAATGTTCTCCAGCCAAAATAAAAAAATCTTGTCAGGGGCATTATTTAAATATTTGGTGGCGTCTCTGCTGTGTCAGGACCATTTACCTCGTCAGCTGACATGACTGCTGCTGAGGGAACGCCAACAGAGATTTCAGGGCATAGACTACTTACGTGCAAGTTTGTTGCTTTTATTGTTCAAATATGTTGACTTTATTATTTATAATAATGAATACTTTGCAATTGTTAATTACTTCTTAACTCCTCAACTGTTAACACGTTTAATATACATTGTTTTTCAATAAAGTAAGAGATTTGTTGTTAATTAATTTGTCCATCTCTGTCCATTTGTGTGCTCATTCAGTTATAAACAGTGTGTGTGATTTGATGGTTGTGCTTGGAGAGTTTTGGGGTCACAAACAAAATCTTGTTTATGGCCACCAAAAATTATATATCTGATAACCATAGATATATGTAGATATACTTATGTATGTATATTTGAAGTGGACGTAGTCAACCATTGGTTTGTGGACTACGGTTTTGAAGCCTCGATTTTGGTTTTTCGACTGTCACCATCTTGATTTTATGGAACCAGCAGTGACACGAGAGGGTGAAGCTAAGTACAACCGAATGGTGAACAAGACATTTTTAGGCAACCAAAATGTTACAATAAACTTTCATGAACTGAAAACACGCTGTGAAAGGGTTAAAGTTGTAAAAACAAAAACACAGACAACACCCAAACCACACAACACTGCGATAGTGGCCTGTCAATAACAAGGTAGCCCCTGCCTAAAGCTTACTCTGCTTTATTGTCATTTTACTCTTAATGGGACCATCATTTCCAAAATAAACATCATGCTGTATTGAAGAAGACTTGAAACTACAGATTGAAACCATAAACCCATCAGAAAAATGCTTACTGAGGTAATAAATCAAGTGAGAAGTAGGGTCATTTTCTCATTGACTTTGATACAACCAGTGGAAACGCCACCTGCTGGCTATTAGAAAGAATGCAGGTTTAAGGCACTTCTGCATTGTTTTTTTTCAGAACCAGAGGTTGCCGCCTGACCACAACCCATAAATGCCATCCTTGTATGTGCATTTATTTGATAAACTGGCAGGCCCCGGTCGCACTACTTATAAAGGTAATCACATCACTGTGAGACATTAGTTGGGAACTGCGCAACACAGGTCACATCCTGACAAATGATAAATTGTGCACACAGTACATACAGGGAAGAGGCACGGTTGCACTGCCCTCTACAGCCAGCACATCCTCTATTCGCCCAGCCCTTTTTGCCCTACTCCTTCTGTTTCACCACCCATAACATTTCCTGCTTCCCCTTTACCAACTCACTAAATTCTCCCAATCCAAACGCCCTGTGCTCCCCCACATCCTGTATAAAGTTAACAGCTTCATATCGTCAACCTTTCAACCAGCACTTTCCTACACATTCCATCTGTCTTTCATATCAGAAGAAACATCCTCCGCACAGACACACACACACTCACCCCTTGTATGCCCATATACCTGTCAGAAATACCAGTTGTGATAAGTCAAATGTTGTCTTCTCATCTAATGTTTTGACTCTGTCAAGGTGTCCTTGGTTGATCGTAAATCCATCACAAAATCTATCCACCCATGGGTGTGTACAGACATTTTGATTGAGCAACAAATGAATGATAAATGGCTTAACCCTCCTGAAAAGGATGCTTTCACCTAGGCTAATTAAAAACACATTTCTAAGTAGAGACTAAAGCTAAATAACTGGTGCAGCTAAACAAATCAGCTTATTGTTGACCATTTGTGAATGGGACAAGCTTATTGATTCCCACATGACTTAAAGCTTCAAGGACAAGGAAAAATCCCATGCCAAAATCAAGACCGTTGCAGACTGCGTATTATCATTGCGCTGAAATTACAGTCATTTGAAAGAATATTGAATAATATTGACTCTCTGTCATGTGGTCACGTTGAAGGCTAAACAGATGCAAGCAGGGAGCCTGGAAAATTTGGAAAATAGCTCTGCTTACATCAGCAGCACTGGGGAGTGATGTTGGCTAACAAGTTACTCCCATGCACAGTTTGTTTATACAGACGACACCCAGATCAGAGTCTCTCCTTCTCATTACATGAAATATGCAGTGGGGGAAAATGTCATGAGTTGTATTCAATCTGCTGAGTGTGACAAGGCAACAAAGATGAACGTGACAGAGAGCAATGATGACGAATCTCCGTGTGTGGGGGTTATTTGTTGCCGTTAATAACGCTCATTATATTGTACACTGCGTGTGCTGTCACTGCTTTTGGACGTTCACAATCACGTAACACTGTTAATTACTTCTTTATTGAGAACGAGCATAACACATGTCACAAAAAAATAGTATCTTTTTCAGATCGATAACCGTAAAATCTATAATATTTTTTGCAGTAAAGTATTTTATTTTACACTTTACATCTGTCTCTGGTGTCGTGCATTTGAGTCCTCCTATCCTGCGTCTGAGGTCGTGACATACACGGTATATAAGTTTTGTCGATGAAATACACCAGCCTCAGTGGTTCCTACAGATCCTACAGTTGGACCCCTGATTGTTAAAATCCATCTTTGGGCCTTCTCAGGGTCCATACAGTGACAGTCTGTAATCCAGAGACTTGCCATTTTGGAAAGCAATTCAATAAAATTCACAGTAAATGTGTGTCCAATGCTAAAGGCATTGTAATCTGAATGTGACTGGCTTGGCTCGATGTCTAGAAGTTGTCTAGTTCTCATTGTGATCAGATCTGAGGTGTAATCTGTGAAGTTTGGCATTATTTGTAAGAAAACTACACACTAAATGATTTGTTTTGCACTGAACACATAATCAACTATATTTCTTTTTAAACAATAATGTTAATACAGGTCATTTTTCCAACGATACAAATATTGGGCCTCAAATAGGAAGCGATATAAGAACAATTTCTCTCTATCAACGTATCAATGATTTGTTCTTGTTGTTAGTACTCATTGATTTCACCAATGTTTAGTGGCATCTCTCCTATTCAATCCAGTACTGTAGCAATGTTACTGCATGAGGCCCAATGTGTGTAAACATAAAATAAAAAAAAGGCTTTTTCTGCTAAAATTGAGCTTGTACTGGATGTGTCTGCGAGCATTTGAAAGTTTGACCAAATTCTCTTGCCAAGGTCTAATAGCTGTGCACTAGCTAACTGTAACCACAGTGTGTGCCTCCTACACATACTGTAGCTATTGGCTGCATTAGCGTTACCAAGCCTGATAAATAATACTGGAAAAATGATACACGGTTAAGATTTATTCCTGTGCAGTGGCAGTAAACACAATGTTCAGAGTTTAAGAAGGAATTTAGACGAATACATGCACCATGGAGAGTGGTGCTGCTTGTTCAAACGCAGTCCTCTCAATGGGCAGAGAACTTGCTTCTGGTGACTTTAGTCTGGTGGAGCTTTCACAGAGAGTCTGACAGTAGCTTCTTCTGGCTGGTTAGCTCGGACTAGCATCTCTGCTGGAATAATTTCTCAAAAATACATATTTGTGGAAACTTAATGTAACATTTTTGAGTTGTAGCTCTTTCTATCATCATAGTTTTCCATTGCGATTATGCTGTCCTGGGCATGAGCAAGGCACAAGGTGGGCCACCCTTTAAGACCCCCGCCCCCCCTATGTTGTAAGTCCGCCTAACTCGGCCTCTTCCTGCTATCTCAAGTGGCCTCTAAAAAAGCTCCAAACAACCCCTTCCTCAGCAGGAAAAGTAAGTAAAGACCATACCTTTATCATCTCTATGAGTCTCGAGGGACCAGTACAACACTGCAGAGTTTTTTAAAGAGCTATTACTAGTGCTAGTAAGCTTTTCCACTGGCACGGATTATTATTAATGTTAGCCTAGTTAGCAAGGATGTGGAAAACAAGCCTATGGATATCTTTGGCTGTCTAAACTTGACCTCAGATGCACCAAATGTATTGAAAAATCAACCTAATTGACTAAGTCATTTGCATATTGAGATTAGATGTGATGCGAAATTTGGCTAGAATTAAGTACAGCATTTTCCTTAACACTATTTAAGGCATCTACATATTTAAAAGCAATCACATCCTGAGTTAAAGGTTCCAAAATGTGGGATGATGACATTGATTTACGCACATAATACACTCTCTCTGAGTGCTTACTTCGCCTGGTTATTTACTCCAAGAGATTGCAGAACATGACAGCAGTCATATGTTAAGCAATAAAGGAAAAGACATAATCCTGAAGTGCAACTGGACAGCGCAGGCTTCTTCCATCACAATTAAAAAGATACCGGTATTCAAATCACAAAACCAGATAAACCTTCGACACGGTGTTGATCTAAAAGCCAACTTCGCTGTATATCCGTGCCTTATGCCTCATTTCTTAAAGCTAATGGATGATAAAGATATTACAGAAAATACAGATGGAATAAATGGCTAACAATCAAACCCTAAGAGGATGGATTGATTGAGTAGGAATGTGACGTTTTTATAAGGAGACCATGTATCATTTTAATAGTATCATTTATAAAGTGTCTGGAAAGAGATTTTAAGAGAAAGCACGTAAACACAGATCTCACCCAAGGACAGTTGAATATTATAGTTGTGCGGTTGCAAAAAAGTTTGCTTTATTTGAAGAGGGTAGTCCCTGGGGGGGGCACACATTAGCTCTATTGTCATCCAATTCATCATTGGAATGAAGTACTCAGGTCTTTTACTAAAGTAAAAGTAGTAATACCAAAGTGTAGAAATACTCAAAGTCCTAGCATCAAAACATACTTGAAGTACCAAAACTAAAAGTAATCATTATGCAGAATGGCCATTTTCGGAATAATATATCACAGGATTATAATTAGTGATGCATTAATGTGTTCATCATTTTAATTTTGCAGCAGGTAAAGGTGGAGCTAATTTTAATGAGTTTTTCTACTGCCAGGTATCTTAATCAATAATAGTAATTATTATAATAATTCATTAGTTGATTTATATTTTGTATTAATAATATGAACCTGCAAAGTAACTAGTAACTAATGTTGTCAAATAAATGTAGGAGTACAAGTTCAATATTTGCTTAAACATTTTAGTGGAGTAGAAGTATAAAGTAGCATAAAATGGAAATACTCAAGTAAACTACAAGTACCCAAGAGTTGAGTACTTGAGTAAATGTACTTAATTACTTTCCACCACTGAGTAAAACTAGAATGTCAGTCTGAGAGCGCAGAGCCATCGCCAATGCCAATTGGGCATTGACATGCTCCTTGGATGGTCCCATTTCCCGAGTTGGGAAGTTGTTCTCCTGACTTTGCCGTGTTCATGAGTCGTACTGTGGCAACAACATGGTCACTACAAAGAATATGTGTTGTATATTATTACTCAGAGCCCTGAACCCAACATTTTCACCACACACGATACAGTTAGTTAAATATGGAACCCAACATTTTCACCACACATGATACAGTTAGTTAAATATGGAACAAGGTTTCATAATATGTCACTTAGTGAACTTTAGAATTATTGGTAGCCATATTTTTGTAAACATTGCAGAGTGCCAGGCTAGCTGTTTCCCCTTGTTTTCAGCCTTTATGCTAAGCTAGGCTAATCTCCTCTTGGCTCCAGCTCCGTACTTATCATTCAGACTTAATAGTGGTATCGAGCTTCTTATCTCACCCTCAGTAAGAAAGTAATTGAGAATCAGGTGCACTGCCAATAATGATAGACTCGACTGTTATCTGACTCTCACTGGCACACACCCAGAATGGGCTATTACATACTAACATTAGGACACCAAGGACAGAAAATAACAACAGAATATTGTAGTTTGCTTTAAAACGTGGTAATTGTATGATGTTGGTTATGACTTTGTAAAAAAAAAAAAAAAAAATCCTTTTTAAAGGGGGCAGCCTGGTTGAAAACGTCACTGGTATGCTTTCAAGATCTTAGTTACATATTTGTTGTAATGATCTATCTGAGAAAAACAACTTGTTTTTTTTAAGCTACAAAAGTTAACATCAAGGAATAGAATTAGAATTGTAGCCTGAGTGGTGTGAGGTGTGTTACAAAACTATTGGATTTTTTTCTTTTTGCTGGATGTTTAGAAAGGGCCAACTCCTGATGTCCTTGATATGAACTGTGGACCAAAGCCTCACCTGTCCATTTCAAACCAAAATGATCAGACACATGTTGAAAACAAATAAAATCTCACCTTAAGACCATTTGGGCCTCAGCATTTTGACTTCCCAATGTTTAGGAGCACTTTCTGGGAGGGCTTCGCTATCACATGCTGATTTACAGTCCATGTTTTGAAAACAGTTTTTTTCAACCGATGGAACAAGTTTTGCAATTGGCTGACCTAATTGGCTTAACAACTAGTATGTTATAGCTAAAAGATAGGGTTTGACATCAGACTTGGCAATCCTATATGAATCCCAACATTACGGTTTTCTCATGTGAAGCATTGTCTCACAGCTACTTGGAAACTTGTGAAGAAAAGTGATGGATTCTTCATTTCTCAAAGCTTGTTGTCAGTCTGGCTTCAAACCGGACCAGCTTTTCCAAGTTTGACAGCAATGGAAACAGTTCACTGGGAGAAACACTCCCCAGGAAAGCATGCTTTTGACATTATGTACTGTCCAACAGCTGACTAAGATTTCAAGGAATAGCCCTTGCAAAAAATGTGTGATTTATCACACGTGAGACACCATGTGAGGATTTCACATTTAGGCACATGTGATTGTTAATAAAATATATAAGTATTTGTAAAAGTATGAAAGAATATCGTTTTTACTTTCAGTCTTTGATTTTTCATCTATATGCACAATATGCCTCATTCTACACTGACACTGACTACTTCTTTTTTGCAGTACCCTCTGACATGAAAGGCTTTAACTATAAAAGAAAGCAGAGACCTTGGATGAGTCTCACGTCTCAAAGGACATCACTTTTTTGTTTAAGTAGGGTTTTCTGTCCGGGGTAAGCCGTCTATTGCTCATGGTATACTGCACAATATATATCCTCCCTCATTTTCTCCCCTCTCCGTCCCTTCTCTCTATAATCACAGAGTGATGTTTTGACTGGCCAAATCCCTTGCATTTCTCCTGAGGTTAGTGCACAGTCAATCATAAGGGCTTGGGCCGATCTTTTAAAAGAACCTCCAGATTATGTTACCTCGACCCAACAGGCAGTTCCATTGATCCCGTCGTGCTCTTTGTGGACTCGGCCAAATGTGCACCGTCCATTTAGACTTCACTTCCCATGCCCTCCCTCTCTGTTATGCCACGCTCTCTTTTCAGTGACATATTTAGGTTGGTAATTAAGCCAGGATCAAAGCACTTTTGCTTTTCGAGGGTGTGAGAAGGTAAGCCAAGGTACAACACAGAAAAAATCAAAAGGTGTTCCTGAAGGCGAGATAGTCGCTTTAGGGAAGGAGGTAGGTGCAATAGCGCTTTATTCTATGCTGGAAACATGTAATCATTTGAAAGAGGATAAGGTTGAAGTAAGGACATTACTGGAGCCACACCTTATCAAAACATAGTACCTAATTGAGACACTGGTGCCTAAACAAACTTTCCCCAGATGAAAAGAAAATGGTCTGTAAAAACAATTCCTCAATGTAGTTGACTTCTGGACTGTATGTCTGTAAAGTAGAACTTTGTCTTTGCCAGACAGGCTGGTGAACACCCATGGATGTACAGTACAACAATATTACTCCAAATTTCCAGCACCGTTAGCTTCCCATGAACTTCAGATAGAGTTGCAAGGAGAAAAGGATGTGCTTACATTCACCACAAATTATGTTACTGATTTGTTGTGTGTATCCCATATGCCATCAACATTGTGATTATATGGTTACATACATTTCCAGTTTTGTTGAACCTGGCAAAGCTAACAAATAATGATTTTCTTTTTGGACACAGTTTACATGAGGTCTACCCAATTGCCAGCCACTGTAATTTTGGTACAATGTGGGAGAAATGCGTCTAAAGGACCTGGAGATTTCATACCTTGGGAAAAGGTGTGTGGGAGCTGCACTCCTGGGAAGAGACCAGAACATCCTTCAGTTTATCATCCCCTAGCCCAAACACAGCGTTTACAAGAAGGACAGAGGAAAAAGACCCACACGCCAGAGCATGACTGATGTAAATATTATTGGGAAAATGTTTGCCACGGGCAAGGAATAGATAAGCAATAAAACCGCAATGTATCGGAATGGAAATCGGCATGGAGCCGCTTCAGCATTGCATGGAAGGTAATTTATGACTTTCTGCTTGGCAAGATTTGAACTTGGCATCCGTTACCGCTCTAGCAGTCTGCCTCTGAGAAACTCAGAGGATCCAGCACGCAAGGGTACAAACAATCACTCGCTAATACTCGGGGTAAATTAAACGTTGATTGGGTTTCTACTGAGCAAGGCACTTAACCCAGAGTTGCTCCAGGGGGACTGTCCCTGTAGTTTGTTCAGTCAGTTGCTCTGGATAAATGACAAATGTTAATGTAAAGAAGATGTCAAAAAAAGGGGTTGAACTAAATATTCATGGAGAATATTTTTCTTCTGAATGACAGACATCAACCATGTATGTCTTAATGGTTTGCCTCCACTATTATTAGTGAACTTATTTTACATGATTGTAAATACTTTTTTTTGTTACAACATGGGTCACATATCAAACAGAATCTGCTCTATTTATTTTTTTCAGGCTCCATACTGCTCTGTATTACACTTGGAGACCCAAAATGTTGCCCAGATGAAAAATAAATACACCTCAAGCTCCATTTTTTGTGGATCTGGGTGTAGTCAAATGTAACTTATACTGTACAGGGAAACAAGTACTATTTCATTGACCAGAGGCACAAATGCAATCCTGTTGCAGTAGAAAAGGGGACTCTAGAGTAAGGTGCTTGTATTTTAGCAGCATGGCACCGTGCCAGAACATTGACAACATATTTCAACAACTATTGGATGGATTGCCATGAAATTTGATACAGATATCTATGAGGATGAGCTGTAATGACTTTGGTGAGCCCCTGACGTTTCATGTAGTGTAGTGTAGTGCAAAATCCAATTTGTTAACTACTGGTTTGGAGCAGGTTGTAGCCTAAAATGGAGAGTATGATTTGGGATACTTTCCTAACTAGTATTATGAATATTTTTCATTGGCCCAGACTGGATAATCAGACATTGAAGCTGATGTTGCTCCAGTGCCGTTACTCTGCTCTACTGTTCTCTGCTGGTGTAGAGGTGTATCATTCAGTCAACTCGATACCTTAAAATGAACTCCTATCATTTCCCTTGTGGCTTCTGTGAGCGATGCATTATTAGCAGGTGGTGCTATAGTAGACGTGCGTCATCAAATCTCATGACCTTTTACGAGCAGTTCACTCTCCAATTGTTTCCTAACAGGCTGGAGGTCAGCCCAGGCTGGCTTTTGTTAAAATGGTTCTTGTCTGGGAGGCGCAGAGTGCCAACGTACGTCCACATTGCTAAACCCTAAACACCAAATGTGTTGTCAAGGGTGATGGTGTCAATTTTTTATTTGTCCCACATTTCTTCTGGAAACTGAAAAAAACTCTTACATTTCCCCATAATCTTCTCTGTGTACAACACCTTCTGTTATTTGGCTCCACTGCAAGGCCGTCGTTAATGTCCGTGATTCTTCCACTCGTGCAGCTTTTTCGGTGTGGTTTGTGTGTTTTTCTAAATGTCACCTCACTGAGCAAAATGGCACTTTATTATCCAGACAGAAGAACTTTAGCCTCTTGCTGTGCTGACCATGGAAAAACGCCATTTTCATTTGAATCACTTCTTATAAAAGTCCCCTTCAGTTTAATCACTTCGCAGCTGGTGGAAGTTGATGGTTGTGCCAGTTTTCCTTCCTGTAGTTACGAAGACAGCCTGTCCTCTCTCATTATGAGACGTGCTAAGTCTAGATTGTCCAACAGCAACCGATGAACCTCGGTCTTTCGAAGTGTGGAGTGTTCAAAAATGAACAGGGAAAACAGTTTTGTCCTAAGCTCAGTCCGGTGAGTCACAGATGGAATAATGAGAAAGGGACACCGAGCAAAGTACTGCATTCACACATCAAGAGTTTTGTCATACTAGCACTGAACCATCAATGTCTGCAGCATAATATCAATCTCTCACTGTGTGTCTCGTATTAAAAGCACATCTTTTTTAAAGTATTCTCTTCTGTGCCTTTAATCATCCATACTTTATCTGCTTTGATCAGGTTGCCAATGACGGATGATAACATGCAATAAAACTGGAAAACATGACAAGAAACAGACATGGAAAGAGAGTTGCGCAGTTTAGGATTGATGAGCTTTCGTTGAGAGTTTGATGTATGTGTTTTCATGTTACGGCTCCTTGAAAAGAAGATGAATGTTGGAACTCTACTTTCACATTATCTAATACCATAAAAGTGTACCGAATGCAGTTAAAATATTTATATTAACCCTAAACCTGATTAAGTTATAGGCCACCACCCTGTCTAAACTCTGTTATTAATCTTCATAGTCTCACTGCCAGTCCTGGGATATTCCAATACTCCCTCTAAGCTTTGACACTGATCTGAAGATCAAAAAGAGGAATTTCCTGATATTCAACTTGCCTGCAACTTTAAAGTCTTAAGGCTTTAGCCCCAATGAATAATCCATATATGGCCTATTGAAGTCCACAAAGGTCGTAAAGCTATCATAACAAAGCATAGAGTTATCTCTAATGGGCTCTGTGAGCAGGGAAGGCCAGCTCCAAAAGAGGGGAAGCGAATGAAAAGAATGACGCATATGATGGGCTCGGAACTCACAATTGGTAACCATTATTTTGGCGCCCCAAACAGCGGGCCACAGCGAGAGGTAGATGTCTGTTTTCTTAAGCCTGCTCGGCTCAGACAATGGCGCTGTCTCACTGTTTGTCAAATTGTGGCAACACCCACCACTTCTCCTCAGAAGGACGTAGACTGCCAACACAAGCTGCCAGGCTTGGTCATAGACTTCAGAGGAGAGAAGACCAAGTGAGGGTGTGTGGTGGAGCGGTGGGTGTTGATCTGGTCTGGCAATTTGAGGATGTGATTGTCAGGCTTCCACTTTTTGCATTAAATGCTAAGGCAAAGTCCAATGTAGAGGATGGATGCATTAAAAAGGTATACTCTTAATAAATAATTGTCTTAGTTAAGTATTGATTAAATGATGGCTGACATCTGACCTAAACTTGCTAGGTAATATGACTTTTGTGCTAACTCCAAAACATGTCCTGTATACACATCCTAGCAAAGGTTTGCTATCGGTGGAGCGGGCGGTGCAGCTGCTTCCAATTTTTATATGAATGAAGTCTCAGAAAACACAACTGATCAATAGACTGTAATAGGAAAGACACACCCATACTGTAGACATTCCATATACTCTGTCAACATTTGCCAAGGGTGTGGTGGCGCGTCTTTACATCCCCTTCTTCCTCCATTCACTTGCTCTCCCTCAATTGCATTCGTAAGATGTTTAATGATATTTTATTAAAGACATTAAAGCTGTCAAATGGCATTACACAGGTCCACAATAACCGTCGCCTCTTTGCCTGAATTTCATAGTGTACCTTAAGGGTTTAAAGACGTGGACATTTTTACAGCAGTGTAGCTAACCACGTCCACCCACACTGCAAGAAATCTTTTTTGAAAAATATTTCAAGAGCTTAAATGGCTTACTAAGGAAACACTGAGTTGAATAATGAGAACCGCAACTCAGAAGAACAGGACATTTACCATTACCATTTTTCAAATAGCAAATGTCAAATTTTCAAATCAAAATTGTGTCTGCTCACTCTCCCTTCTCACACTGCTTCAGCCCAAAGAGACTTAACTACTGTACAGCGCTCAGGTCATGGGACAGCTACAGTAATAAGGTCCCGCAGCTAAGCTGTTACAAGGTTGTTAAAAACGCATTTGTTACATACTTCATAGCCAAAAGACAATCTCTCCCTACAAGACTTATCTAATTCCCCGTTGGTTTGTGAGTTATGTTTTAGAGAGTTAACATCTGCGAACAGACTGGATTTATGACTGGAGGAAATAGTTTTGAACAATTTGCAATCAGATTTTGGACTGTAGTGATGGTTTGGTTATTCATCATTGAGAGTGTGTATCGAGAATAGTATAATGACACTTGAGTTTTTGGTAATGTGACTTAATGTAGTATGTATAATAATGGTTATAGAGCTGTGCACACTGACAATGCTGTTGTGTTTCTTTGGTAGCTAATGATGGTCTGCATAATCGTATGCTTGGTACAGGTTTAGAGTTGAATTATAAAAGCAGTATTCTTGATTTTAACAGTGAATCAAAGATCTCCCTATAATGTTAAAAAGGTTGCTATTGCTGCCGATCCAACTGAGAATGAACAGCTTATTCCGGATATAAAACCACAAGGAGCCACTCCCAACGAACCAATTGTCAACCAATACTGTGGAAGAGTGGAAACATTGTATGAAAACACATCACAAGTGGTCTTTGAAAATGAGTAAAACCTTCCACAACAAAGAGAAAACCTGGCAACAACCTGTTGCGTTTCTTTATTCTTTCACCTCTATTGAGTTTTGATGAATTGTAATTTGAACACCCACATTTTTTTACTGTGACACTATATGCATTATATATATGTATTCACTCTCAGATCCACATTTAAGGATCCGTTAAATTCTTCTCAAGTTCTATTATCTCAAAAGTTTCCACAGATTCCTGGGCTAAAGACTTTCAGCAACACAGAATGTTTGGAGAAATATCAGATGAGCACGGTTCAATGCCACTGTAATTATTAGACAACAAACATAATTTTCAATGTCCATTTTATCCTTTTTCTTTCAAATAAAAACTTCATCGAACAATATTGTCAGTTTTTGTCACAGTCAGTGTGGTCTGTGAAATAACATTGTAACAGCTCACATAGTCAACAGTGGTCAGCCAGCAGTAAACATGCTAACAGATAGCTCGCTCATAGCGGTCCATCGAGAGTCTCCCACGCACCAGCTGCTACTAGCCAAGTGGGACATTGCAAAGGACAAAGACCCAGACGTTTTCCTCGGAAGTCAGCGGACCAATCCTGAGCTAAATCACAAGTTAATATTCAACTTACATTTCATGGAGGATGCCCTTGTGCTCTGTTTCTGCTCAATGTGTTTAGAAATGTGACACTTATAGAGTTTCATAAGTCGAAGTACTATCTTGAGACTAACTTCGAGGAGTCTTTTTTCCACTTATATGGTCAAAATGCGGTTTTAATTTCATTCATTTTTTAAGAATTGGTTGACAAAATAATTTGGGTTGGTGTTGCATTGCAAGTTCAACACTGGATGCCATCCAGCATGTCATCCAAAATGCATTTCATCTATGCCCTAATATTAGACCTTTAACATTCCATCTACAGTACCGCAAATTAATATGAATACATTCTGACAAAGTCGTTTAAAACCTTACACATTAGCACAACTTTTCCATGGAGAGTGGGGTGTGTTCTGTTCTGTCCAAATCTGACAGCTGTATTTGGAGACTGAGGGGAGCTTTAGGTATGGCACGGAAATTACTAATTGGACACAAGTAAGAGTAAGAACACCAGACCAGGAATTCCTGTCAGTGTGACCTTTACACATTTCAGGTTTAAACATTTAGGTCTTGGTTTTCTCCATGACTAAACTTTGTAATGTGTAGGCAGACAGCGAAAACAGCCTTGTGACAAGAATGCAAAGTACACTCTAATAAGGATTCCAAAATTGTTTCTTCCAAAGAACCCTATATGGTTCTAGTTAGCACCTTTTTTTTAAAAAAAAGAGTGTAGGCTTGACCTTGAGTCATTGAGAGAAAAACAAGGAGCAGAGGGTTTTTCAAAGTACTTCTCTCTGTACTTCCCACATATTTATAACTATTTCCAAGACCCAAATTCCAAATTTCAAGTCTGCACAGTGACTTACTAACAGAGACAGGACAAATACTCTTCTCTTGTCCTGCCAGCAGTTTGGCATTGAAACGTCATGGTGAAAAATAAGTCAAAAAACAATGCTACATGTAGTTCAATTCTTTCACAAAAGGTTTGTACTTTAAGTGAAGTCATCCTGCACAGAACAACGTTTTCCTTATTTACCCAATAAAGCTACTTCAATCAATATTTTTATTAAAACAATGGATCGTAGTGAGAAAAACACTGATGATTAACTCAGTTTCTCCTCAGCTCTACAGATCATTTTTGCGTCTGTTTTGGTTCAATGGCCAACAACTTTAACAGTTTGGTTCGGTCTGGCCGGTCATGAACAGAGTTTCTAACCTCAGCAGGCAGCTATTCTCAGTGAACAATCTCAGATGGAGGAGTCAGAAAACCTTAGTGACTAGCCAGTACACAGAGAGCAGCATTTAGTAACTTTAGCAACTAGAAGGAGAGATAATTTGTCAGGGGTTGATGGAGACCAATGCTAATGTTGCTGTGACTGCTGGATAAATCTGACTTCATACGGTGATAACATGTCAATGTCACAGCTTGTTCCACTGCGCTCACAAGGCCAAAAAAGTGATCAATTATTTAATTGAGTTTTAACACATTGTCACGTTGTACAATTGTTATGGCTGTCATATAAGTTAACATTATTATTAGCATTAATTTGAAGTTGTGGTCGTGGCCACCAGAAAGTGAATAATGTCCTATTCAGTTTCCTTTTATCTCAGTTTTGACCTCCACCAACTCTTAAGACAAATGTGTGGGGTTGTAGCTGCTTCATGTTTGACTGGCTAGGCGCTAACTGTCTGCTGTTTGGTGCTTGGCGGGTAGCTTACAATGCTGCTTGTTTGTTTGCTGCTGCTAAAAAAAATGAGGCTTCCAAAACATTGAGCTAACCAATGTAAAAGAAAAGTTGAGCAGGGTCCCTGGATTGCGTTTTAATCCCCTTAATATTTGTGTCCACTAAATCCTGCAGCTACTATTCAATTTACTCTATCGCATGTTGGTGGAATAGACTCTATATTATTTTTGTACACAACATGCCATCTGCAATTTTTATGAGACTGTTGAAGCCATATTAAGGAACAATGTGTGTTCCCTGTAATGGAATTTACAGGGTAAGAGAGCCACAGGGGGCCCTCCCACAAGCTTCACTATTTGTTCTGGGGCTATAGAGAGATATGAAGCATTAATGTTGGAAGAATTGTAGAGCCCACCTATGGACTGACAGTGGGAGAGCAGCCAGGCCTTTTAAGGCCTGTCCAAGATCCTTTGGCGCTGTTCAGATCTCGCACACATGGTCAGGCAAACGTGCCCATGTGCGAGGACGTAGGCAAAGACATGGACATATAGATAGTTTAATGGTAGCTGAGCTAAACCCCATGCCCTCCCTACCCCAGTCTGTGACAAGCATGCTCTGTCCCACAAGATTTTGAGCAAAATACTATTGATGATGATTAACAGGAGGTGGAGTGGAGGGTGTGAGAGGTGATCATTTTAATCTCTTCCTTCCAACTGGCCTCTTGGCTGTGTGTGTGACGGCAGGGGGGGTGGGGGTGGAAGGGGTGCGGTGAGGCGTGATTGTCACCTTTTCCTTTTGACTAGAGTCCATCTTCCTTCCTGCAGCTGGATGTGCAAAGGCCTTCCCATCAGCCAGCAGCTGGGCTTGTCAGCCAATCAGGCACCTGCATGATTACCAACAGCTGGAAAAGTAAAACACACTGGGCGGAGGGGGTTCAGGGGGAGGGGCTGCAGAGGGTGTTGGTGAGGGAATGGGGCTAAAGGCAGTTAAAGAAGGAAGGAAGAGATGGAGGGAGGCAGCATGGACCAAAGGTTTGCGATGAAATAACAGGGAGGAAATAAAAGACAAATGAGGAAAACAGGGACATCAAGATGAAGGAAAGTGCGGGATTGTTGTGTTCATTTTCCATATCCTCTCCGATAGGCCCCTTAGAGGATACAGTATCCCTTTACATTGTGTTTTACAAAAGTCACATTGATCATTACAGATGTCCTTTATTGCCTTGTTGTGGGATAATTATGTGAGGTCACACATTTAAAGGGTGAGGACCCCTCAATATGAAACACATGCATCTGCCTTTTGGGTGTAATAACTATTTGCCGGAGTTAATAAATTGGTGACAGTGACTTGGGCTCTGTTCACGGACATTCAGACATTCTGTCCCACGTCGAAACTGTCAGATTCTTTCTATTTTTATATGAGTCATGAATGCCTTTTTATGATTGTCAATGGCACAAAGGGTGAACTTTATACGAAAGGGAATAATGGTGCTCCTCGTCATTCATTGCCTGGGTGAATTGGAAATATAAAACGCCTGAACTCCGAGTAGCCGGAGGAAGCTAATTGCTCCTGCCATCCTCAAACATTTTTTCCTTCCCGCTTCCCACTTGTTTGAGACCGACCTGAGGCTCAGAGTTTTCCCCGTGACCTCTTGCAAATTGTGTTTCCTCGCAGTGCATAATAAACATAACATGACTGCTATGCTTTCAAGTTCCTAACCATAAAATAGTGAGTGTTTTTAATGACACTTCTTTCGGTTGTCAGACTAAGGGCAGCACTCTCACCTCTCAGTGGCTTTCTGAGTCGCCTTGGTTTGATTGCGCTTCCTCTGCTCAGCTCGGAAATCCACTGCGGTTATGAGGACATTCATCACTCGAGCCTCAATGGCTTTAAAGTTTTCCAAGGGAAAGGGAACATCTATAGTAAGTCAAAGAACATTACAGGGAATCATAATGAGAATCCTTACCTTTTTCCTGTAGCTGACAACAATCCTTTTTGATGAATGTTCGATTTGTATATCTATCCATCCATCTACAGTATAAACTGTCTGCATCGGTTTATGTCACAAAGAATGTCAGATTTATAGCAGAAGCGGAGTGAGGTTTTTTTACTCCTGCCGTTCATATATGAATAACTTTCACTGCTCACAAATGACACTTGACATGAAATATGATATTAATATCATATTTTAACCATGTACCTAATTAATCAAATAATAAAGCATTAGCTCTATTGGAACCCCACTCTCAAAAGAGATGAAAATAAAGTTGGTTGGTGGACTGGAAAAGATTGAACTTCAGTGAAAAATTTAAAAAAGCTCTCGTCCCCATCTGGCATCCACATTTAAGAACTAACTTCACTCTGCTATTTCCCCATCTACAGTCAGTCCTGCAAGGGGCCACTAGGCTTCAGTATTTAATCATCCAGTTTATTCTTTATTTGCACTGACAACAAATCTGGTGCAAACTACACCTGCTGTTTTTTTTTTAGCCCATAGCCTAATCATTAACATCTCGTCAAATCTGCATAATGAAAAGTCATGCTGCTTTTGGCTGCTAGCAGTTCCTTTACACACTAAAACAATGATTTGATTACTTTGAAAAGTGAAAAAAGTCTGAATGGGATTGTGTGACCAAACATGACACAAGAGATCCCGCTGCCATTGTAAACTGTGGCTTCCGTTGTACTGGCAAGATTCCCGGCAAGAAAGTTTTGCTTTCGGTTTGGTTTGTTTGTCAGCAGGATTACGGAAAAACTACATGTCTGACTTTAATGAAACTTGGTGGAAAGGTGTAGCATGGGCCAAGGAAGAACGTAACGGATTTGAATCAAAGGGGCGCTTGCACACATTATTTTTCACTTATGGAAACGGCCTTCGCCGGAGGTCTGCGGTCTCCGAATGTCCTTCCAGTTTCTGTGTGTTTCCATTTTTCTCAGTTATGACTCGAGAATCATCTGTGGCAAAATGTGTCACTCTGCCGATAAGGAAAGAAAATATTACTGCAAACCGTCCAGTGTTTCAGATCTATCTATCTATCTGCACAATCACACAAACTGCAGCATCTCTGAGGTATGTGCACACATGCTGCAGGTGTTTCGAACAATGGTGGCAAAGGAGCATAGACAATAAAAACAGTGACGCTTCCTGTCATCATTTCAGTGAAGTCAAAGTGCTTGTATGGGATAAGCCTTTCAAGCAAACGTGTTGTTCTAGGAAATGCAGCATAGGGGTGAGATGAAAGCCCGAGAAGGGAAGAAGACACAGTGGCAGGACTGCGGCCTGTTTTCCTGTATCAATCTCATCTGGATGTAAACACAGCTGCTGTTAAGGAACTCATGCATGGCCCATATACAAGCTGGCTTTGTGAAATGAACTTTGACCCAGCAATGGCCCTATTTCTGGTGAAAAGTCCACCGGTAGCATGAGAAAATTAATTCCTATAGTTCGGTTTAGCATGTCATTCCAAGGGGGACAGGCTTTGTCTATGAGGCAGTCATTTATGTCTGCTGTCCCTCTTTCTCAACCCACACATATACTCACATGCATTGTGGCGCACCAACATGATTGTATATGCACAGTGTGTTCCTCTCTCGCACATATAAGCCATGGAGTGAAATATTCATATTCTTTCAGTCCCCTCAGCATGCCACCTACATCAGACCATCTGGCCTTGGAGCACATAGCATGCTGCTGAGTGAACAAAGCAAGGCCATTACTGTAGGACAGAAAAAGAGAGAGTGAGCGATGGCAGAAAAGATGGGAATGGGAGGGGGGTCGGGGGAGTAGGGCTATGCAATTTTAAAGACAGGCCTAACACTGTTCAGTGTTTTTATCATGGAGTCTGTCACGGGTGAATGCCTTGAATCAGGTAACTTCTCAACAGCATGTGGGGATGACATCATCCCTTAGTGAAAGGAATGACTCAGAGGCTAAGAACTCAATACCATGTCCACCCCCCCCCACACATCCCCCAGTAGAAGCATGGCATAATGTGCATTTCTCTACTTATTCCAGGCAGACATGCAAGTAATGGAGATAAAGCAGAGAATGACTCAGAAAAAAAAACATCAATAAAGATGAGGTAGATAAGGATGAGGTAGTTAGAGGAAGGAAGGGTGGAAAATGTTTCTAAAAGGTGTAATAATAAAAAGTAGAAGGGAGCAAAGGCTAAGAGAGAAGATGAAAGGATGGTCAGTAGGTTTTTTCCACGACGTTTCAACTTATAAAACCTGAGAAAGACAACTGTGTGAAGTTCAAGAAACATGAGGGCAGCTCACAGTGAGATCTGGTATATCAAAACACAGCGAGGACAGCGTAACATCCAAAACAAATCCAACACACAATCCCACTGCAACATTTGAAAGAGAGCAGTGGTGGGAGAATGGACGGTTACCACCAATTGATAATCCCCTCAGAAGTTTCGCAAATGTTTTCTTTTATGGATTATTGTGTCTTTTTGGCTGCTGCTCTATTTACTCTGTTGTTTCTTATTGTTTGTGAAAAATGAATCCGAGCAAACACCAGGTCTAATCCAAAAACACAAATGTTTGACAGGAAAGTCCTGTGGCCACTCCATGCCTACCTTCCCAGAAATCCGGGGTTTATCTTGCGTTGAATTCACAAGAACATAACGGTGCTAGTAGAAAGCCTGCGATTGATGTGAATAAATAAATAGCTAATTAGTTTAAGTCAGCCAGGAGCGGAAAATCCCCAATCCCCAAAAGGCCGGTGCACACGGTCTAACTAGAGTCCAACTTTGCCTTTGATTGATTGTGGAAAATAATAATATGCACCATTTTTATGGCTACTGATGGAAAAGCAAAGTGTTTTGCAAGAGAGAATAATGCCTGCACTCCCACATAAGTGCATCTCAGATGCGTGCAAGCATGCTGCCGCTGGGTGAAAGGCCTGGAAGCCCTGTCCTCAGAGTAGATTTGCTGCTGCTTTCAGATAAAGGCTGGTTCATTCTGGGAGGGAAAAGAAAGCTTCCAAGAGTCAACACTCCAGATTGATACATTTATTTGATATCACCCACAACACTCAAAGTTTCCATTCCAAGGCAAGTGCAGCGTGTACTACTGAAAAGAAGAAATTGGACTGATTGGGTGCACTGTGTTGGAACTTCTGAATGTTTCACTTCAAACTCATTCTTGCGCCATTATTTTTGGGTTTCAGAGGTTCTGTGGTCTTGAATCCAATTTTTTTTTTTAAAACAGGCTGTTCTGATTCAATGTTCATACTTATACCTACAAAAAGTAATCTATTATAAATCGTCTATAACCCACATAATCGTGAGCTAGGACGTGCAGGGCTGCCTCTGAAGAAGGGCAACAAAGTCCACATAGGCCGGATGTATGGGTCAAACAAACACAGGACTTTCACGCTGTTCATGGAAAAAAAAGTCAACGTCACTGATTTTAATTTAGCTTTGCTAAGTACTCAACTAATGTGTACGTAAGTTACGTAACAAACGTAATCTACTTATGGCAACCCAAACCACGATCTTTTGCGAAACCTTAACAAAGTGGTTTGTTGTCTTAACAGATTCTGCACTGCTGATCTCTGGTGTTGCTAGACATATATCGGAGAACGCATGAAAAATAACAAAATAACTTATTTGTGAGATATCACACAAACCAACCATATTTACAGACGGTACACTTGTTCTTGCTAGCACTGCACTTCAATCTCAGTTGAGAAACAAACTATTTCTGTTCATATAGAAGCCAGAAACGAGAAGAAATCACAATGTTGGATGAACTGAATTGCCCAGATCTCGACAGGGTCATCAATTTAGAGGTTGGCCCAAAATATTTTTTTGTGCTCTGGCAAACACTCGGACACATTTTTATTTATCGACCATTCACCTGTCTCGTATTTTCAGGCCAGGAGAGAGAGAAATGCACAAGAGCCATTCAAGTTCGAAACATGCTGGAGGCATAAAACACAAGAAGGAGCTTTAACATTTTGATGATTTACAAAGTTTTACTTGGTGCTGTGCTCAAGAAACACACCACAAGAAGATAGGATCACTTTACCAAGAAAGGCCAGAGTGGTTGACGAGGAGGGCAAGGCCCACAGTAAAATTAACGAGGGAGAAATTTAGACGAGGCCACATAGTTTGACCCAAGGGTGACCTCTTAATTCCTAAGGCCCCCCACCAGATGAACAACACTAATTAAGATCTAAGATTACTCGTGGTTAAGAAAGATACCAATCCCAACGCACACACATTAGACCGTAGTGAAACACAATATGAATAGATTGTTTTATTTTAGCAGCTGACGGTAAATAAGGGCAATGAGTGCTTGAATGACTAAGCCTCTCTGGAGATGAGATTAGGCCTCCATCTCCTCATCCTTGTCATGGCTGTAAATTACTATGCTCCCACATTAAGGGATTTGGTGTAATTGCTCATCTTTTTTCAGCAGTAGAGGTGGGAATGAACGTTCAGCTGGCTAAAAGTAATGGAAGGGAGCATGTCTTCCGGAGAGCAGGCAGCATGTGGTTTGTGGTAACTCTGAGGAGGGAGATTATCTGTTTGTGCCAGCTCCACATTTCTCAACGTAAAGTTTGGGTTTCGAGTTACAAGACAAGGTGAGAAGGGGGTTTTGTAATTCAATTCCTGTGGACACGCTGCACTTATTTGAAGTAACCTAAACCACTCACTTTTAATCCACCTCAGTTAAGATTGAAATAAACGGGCTTGTCTTGCACCACTTTAGTCAATCAAGTTTATGGCCGTGAAGGTTCACGATGGAGCTAATGAAAAAGGAATAATGCGGATGGCAGTACACGGCTAAGAAAGCAAACTGAGGTTCTTCCCTCACAGTGAAGTGAAACGTCTTACATTTGAACTCGCTGTACATTTCTGTCAAATTCACAAACTGTCTGAAGAATGCAAAACTTTTTTTGTCAACCTAACAAAATATAAGAAAACATAAAAAAAAAACACAGAACTGAATGAATACTCACTGTTGGGATTTGGTCTGAGCAATACTGGTTATCAACAAATATTAATGCTAATTAACATTAATAACACTATTAATATTAATAACATCATAAATAGGGGTTGATAATGATGTATGATTTCATTTAAATATTAAATCACCTCAATGGGACGCTAATGGGCAGATTATGTTCAACTATGATATTTCACTGCATAAGTATTATTGTATATTACTTTAATTGGCCTATGACTGTTGTTATGTTGCATTAAGTAGGCTTATACTGACTTTTTTGATACATTATGCAAGTATTATAATGTGTCATGTTGCCAACTTACCGGAACAGATATGCTGTTATCAAATGTTCCTGCTATGATACATCCCAGTAAATGGTGTCATCATGATGGTCATCAAATCTTTCCGGAATATTACTATTTGTGCTAAAATATGGTGAATTTACTTAACAGTATATTTGCCTTGGATTTGATTAAACCTAAACAACTGAACATTTTGGGAAAAACTCTTATTTGCTTTCTTGCCGAGGGTTAGACATGAAGACTGATACCGCCCTCGTGACTGTACACCAAATATTAAGGCTAACTTAGCCTTGCATAAAGACTGAAAACAGTGTGGAACATCTAGCCTGGCTCTGTCCAAAAGCAACACTTCTCACTAAATCACATGTTATATGGGTTGGTTGGTCAGCAGGTTGACTGACTAATGTTAGCATAGCATGTCACAGCAAGAACAGTTCGAATTAGACAGACAAGCAGCCTGCTGGTTTCCCCTCAGGCTGTGACATGCAGCTTCAATGTCAGTTTAAACCCTAAATAAATATTGTATTTTGTTTTGGTCTGACAGTGTAAAGAACTTTTAGTATTTGAGTATTATTTTGGGAGAGGACTTAGTTCCTCTGTCTTTATATGGGCTTCTCTCTACTTCTTGTTGTTGGCAGGTTTGATTGTGTCCACCAGTCGTAATCGCCAGGTTGTGGTTAGTCAGTGCGCATTTACGGTAGTTAATGTTTCTCAGTCTCTAGTAGCTCACAGGGCCATATGGTATTGTATATTTATTTAAATAAAATGTGGTAATAGCTAAATAGCAACCATTTAAGTGTTCAAGTAAATGTAAAAAACATACACGATCATAAACAGAGATGTTTATGACTTATAAAATGGTCCCTTCAATTTGTACAAAGCACACACCGTGCAATTTTGACAACTGGCATCTACCAGCAGGAACTCACTACAAAGTTCAAGACTTCAGAACTGTCATTTTTGTTTTTTTCTAAACATGCCTGTTCAAGTGGGTCTGGATGAAATATAGAACAGTGCTAATGCCCAAAACCACAATCCATTTCCCAAGTGAAAGCTTGCACTGGAGTACGGGTCATGCAGTGAAAGTACTTAATTTCTGATTTATTCATCTTTGGAACATTTCTTGATTCTGTACGCTGTTGCTGGAAGAATAAAGCATAGTAATGAGGATTTTGCTTGCTGGCTAGAAAACCTGCTTACTGTGTCTTACAGCTGAAAAAACAATTTAAATGTAGTCTTGTTGAATGATAATGGTGCCAAGCTATGGCTGAACTGTAAAACATGGCACTGCTCCTGCTCTCTAGTGTCATTCTTCTATAATCAAGAGCGGTATCAAAAAACATTACTGACAGCCAGTGGTTGACATGCACCTTTTGAGACACTGAGACCCTAACCCTGAGACACTGTGGGTTGGCACATGGATTTCAATGGCTCAGGAAAAGTGTTGATGGACTTTTTGAGAGAGATATATATATATATATATATATAGAGAGAGAGAGAGAGAGAGAAGAGAGAGAGAGAGAGAGAGAGAGAGAGAGAGAGAGAGAGGATGTAATATAGGCCTCCTCTCTGATGACTGCAGGGAAATCTAAACCCCAGATTTTGTTTCAGGAGTGTGCGTTAATTCTTTCATCTACATCTACATCTTTCATTCCATCTACAGGAACGTCTACACTTTGTACGCCGTAGTTTTGCAGGCTGCCATTTTCAAAATGATCTGGGTCTCTATTGACGGTAAATCTAGTATTCTTCTAGTATCGGCTCAGCTCGCTTGGAACATTGACCGAGGTGACAGCAAAAAAGGAGCAGTTACTAACCACAACTTTTGCTCATGGAAAATCGGTGGAGTTGAGTAGAGCCTTGCAGTGGAAATGCAGCATTAGATATGCTGCAGTGCATACAGTGTTAGGCATTGTATTAAAAGACTAAGTACCAAGTCAAATAAAATAAAAATAAATCCTATCCCATGATTTTAGGTAGTCCATTCTATTACACAGCATGTTTGCAGTTATATTGCCAGCTGACCTCCCGCAAACGACACAGCCGTGGCTGGCTGACATGTTACTGACCTCACAGTGGGAGAGGATGTAGATGAGCAAAAGGAAGAAGAGGGAACAGAGCCACCGCCCACTCTCAGGCATCCACGAAGCTGTTGTCAAATGTCCATCCAGTCCAGTTGTTTAGTTTTCTGGGTTAAAGGTCAAGCTGAATTCTAAGTATGGTCTGTGAAGACACAGAGTGAGCATGTAGGCAGATTCATGGTTATGGATTATACAGAGAAGATCCTGAAAAAAAAAATCAAAAAACAAAATGCACTTTTTCTTCAAGGCCATGTTAAGGTTTTTATAATATTTGATTCTCCAGACAATGCAGCAATACCACCACACACAGATTCACACCACATGACAATTCAGTTATCTAAGCCATGTATTTAAAAATCAAAACAGAGATAAATACTCAACAGTGAATATCTCAAACTGTTGAGCAAAAAGGATGGCCAAAACTATAATACAAAAAATAAGGTTGTAAAAAAAATAAATCTATTGAGCACTCGTTATCTAAAAAATGGGTCTTTTTAGTCTTGGACCAAAGAAAAAGGATGTGCAATGCCAGAAAAGTAGTCAAAGCATTGTAAAGTTTAAAACCTTTAATTGTATGCTTTGGATGTTGCAACAAAAAAACTCTCACTTTGTGTTGCACTTACAGTGAAAAGACCTTGAGAACCTTTCTGCGAACTTGACTGTGTGATGTCTACTGTTGTGGTTAATACATTTGCTGCTTTTCTCTCCAAAATACACTTGACTCATCTCCAGGAGATGGTGGGATACTATTCCCCATGGACCTTTGATGGAAATTGATCTTGGCACATGTTTGAAAGACTTGCTAAAGAGGTACGTCATTTACACACATGCTCACTTTCTGTCTGTGAGAATATGCTCTCTAATGTCCATATGAACACTGTTATGGGCCTGGGAACAAATGAGGCGTCTGCCGGAGCTTTGCTTGCTCCTAAGCGACCGTATCAAAGTAAACTGAAACACACTGGCACTTAGTTACCAACTAAGCATGTGAACAATTTATCTGAAACTTTATGTATGGGACAAAGTTTGACATGTCCGTCCTCAAACTAACATTGGTATGAACATTCACAAAAAGGCCAACAAGTGCCAACAGTTGGCCACAAAATCAGGCACTGGAGGGTTAACTGCCACAATAACATTATTTTTTGAAACTATGTAACCAGCAGAGACAATCGTACTCTAAATCTTTTTCAATTCCAAGTCCAAGTTAAAATCCTGAACATAATAAAAGGAATGGTTTGACCTTTTAGGAAATATGATCTGTGCTTTTCTTCCAAAAGTTAGATGAGAAGATTAGTACCACTCGGTGAACAGGCAGGCAGTATGAGATTATTTAGTTTTAGCATAAAGACTGGAAACGGGGGAAATCTGCCTTCTGTACTAGCACTTTTAAAGATCAACAATAACACATTATATGAAGTCACTACTTCCGGTCAAGAAATTGTTCCAACATGTAGCTCCCCGTAAAACTTAAAATTGCTGTTTTTACATTTTGGGTTTAGCACAGATCAAACCAACAAGATATAACTTGTTAATTATTGCGATTTAGGGCCGATGGAAGATGGATTATTTTTAAACTTTTGACAGTCAGGCTTAGCTGTTTCTCCCTGTTTCCAGTCTTTATGCTAAGCTAAGATAACTGCCTCCTGGCTGAAGCTTCATATTTTTTGTACAGAAATGAGAGTGGTATCAATCTGAACATCTGACTCTCAGCAGGCTGTTCTCATACACTGTTCATACTGCTACCTACGAAAAATAATGCACTACAATTCGTAAATAACCAATAACTAATGAGTGACAAAAACTTTGTAGGGAGGAGTTTGGGGTGGATTGGCAGGACCAAAAGCACAGGACTTTCCAACAGGGGGCCGCTGTTCGTGCCCAGTGTGAACGTGTACGTATCTTCCCTTCTTAAGTAACGCCATGTGTAGTTATTACAACTGAAACCACAATCTCTTCCTAAATTTTCTAGACATTTGTAGAAAAACGAACAAGTAAAAAACTAAATCATTTATCGTAAGTTTTTTCCTAAAACCGTTGTATGAGGATACGTTGCTTTCAGCAAGAAAGCAAATGATTGATTTCCCAAAATGTCAAACTTTATATGGTGGGAGAGCAACTCTGAGAAAAATCAATGTGGCGTGACGACGTCTGACAGTGTACATGTCTTTGCAAATGTGAAGAAAATACATTTCTCACCATTCTACAGAGATGTAGATCTATCCACAGGAGCTCTGCACTACCCATCAACATCAAAATCAATGCATAGAACCACCCTAGCATGGAACAGGTGTAATTTATTGAGTTGTTTTTAGTGTTGGGGCGTAAATGAAAAAAAGGTGTGAAAGGTGGAGACCCTTGGAAATCCTCCCTTTTAATGTTCCCTCTGAGGGGGAGAACATTACTCATTCTCTTTTTCCTTCCAAGTTTTCCAAGCTGATTTGGACCAATACTGTTTTTTTGGGAAAGAATTTGATCTCAATGGGAGTTCCTCTGTTTTGCCAAGGGCTTAATGGTTTCACAGTTTTAGATTAGACCTATTTAGGGTGACAGCTTTGACAAATTACACTCAGTATTTTTCCAATGTCAAATATCATTTCTAACCGGTATGTCCAGAATCCCTATCCATGCCTGGACACACCCCTCACTTCGCCTTACCACGCAAAGAAATTCAGCACTTATTTAAAAACTTACATGGATTAAATATAGGAGGAGAAGTAATATATATATATATATATATATATATACTGTTGCTGGATTTTAGTTATACCACCTCAGCTCAGAGGGGAAGTAGCAGCTTCACAGAATCCAGCCAAAAAGTTCAAAGTTGAAGTACACACGGTTCTCCTCTTCCCTGCAGGAACTGTGGTCTCCTCCAGCTGCGCTGCTGTGTTTGAGGGCTGGGTGCGCTGCAAGTGTATCCAACAGACAAAAGAGCACTCCCTTTAAACTTCTCTGGGGGGAACGGCGGATGACTTGGCTAGGTGTGTAACTCATCACACACCCTGCTGACAGGCTGCTCGGTTCCAGCTCCACGGCTGCACATCACACAGATGCTCTATGTGTGTGTCTGTGAAGTGACCTTGTTGCTTCTGCTTATCAACACACAGCGCAACTTTATGATACATTTCCAGGACAAGTATATTTTTTGTTCCGCTTACACTCCGCTGTGGCTGGCTCTGATGTGAACAGATATGCTTTTGTCTGACTTTGAGCAGCGTAAAACTCATCAATGTTTTAGAAATTCAAAATCCATTTGGACTGATTAATTTTAGCGAATCAGGCCCATGTCAACTTAAAAGTGTTGTTGCAGCATTTATTAGCCACCCATTACTTACATCTTACATGTTCAAAATGCTTTGCTCCAGGTTAAGAAGTTACTGTAAATGGAGATGTATGAGATTGCCGACATGAATGAATAATACAGTACATTTAGAATGAACTGGGTGAATTTTCGGATCACATTGTGATTGAACAGCGTTCCTTCTTAGCTACATCCAGCAGGGGCCGAGTTCCGTCAAGTGAATTTATATGTAGGGCTGCAACTATTATTTATTTTCATTGTTGATTAATCTACCAATTGTTTTCTTAATTAATTGAATAATCATTTGGTCTATAAAATGAGGGCAAATAGTGAAAATGCCCATTACACTCCCAGAGCAGAACAGAACAGTCCAAAGACCAAAGATTTTCAATTTACTAACATAGAAGTGAAAAGAAAAAACAGAAGAAATTCAAGTTTGTGAAACTGGAATCAGCTAAATGTTGCCAAGAAAATTACTCAAGCGCTCAATTCATCAAAAGTTAACATGCATTTCCTAATAATTTATCACCCAAGTGACTGAAAATCCTGCTTTCGCTGGCCTCCAGTGGTTAAAGTTTCACCCCCTGATATAGTAATGTAGAGTATAGTATACTTCACGGTGTGTCAGTGCTCTGTGACATCACTTTGTATGGTTTCTCACACACTTCAATGAGTGATTTAGGGTGTGGTCAGAGGTTAAACACACTTGAAACGTTAAACCAGAGAGCAAAGTGAAACACTTTTCAGTTTGGTCTTCAACTGGATGTCACAGTCTGCTTCTCTCTTTACCTGCTGCACCTCAGTACTTTTCCACTCACCCTGCTTCTACCTCACCCCACCAGCCAGCCACTCCCACCTCATCAGCTCACCTGGGCTCCAGCTGCATCTCATCTCCAATCAAGCCAGTATTTAAGCCTCTCCTGCTTATTGCCAGGTTGTACTACGATTTATGTGAAACTCTCCAGCACTTTGGTTTGGACTGGTTTACTGCAGCTGACCTGCCCGCCTCCTCTGATTCTCGATCCTCTGCCTGGCCACAATCTACCTTCTGCCTGTCCCCTACAGGTTTGTCTGCTTGGGCTTTTGTCTGTACTTTTGCTCATCATCTCTCCTGCGCTGTACCTGCCAAGTTCTGACATTAAACGTCATTATCAGTTGTTCTTCTTGGTAACACGCTCCGTGACCGAACAATCTGGCCAATTATGGACCCAGCGCACACCCCTTCACCACAGTTCCGCCTTGAGAGGGCTGAGGGCATGAGGCGCTGCTGGCCACTGTAGCTGTTGAGGTACGCCAGTTGGCATCACCCCGCAAGCAGGCATTAGCGAGTTTAATCACCCGGATCAGGCAGCTAGCAGCAGCCCTGATTCAGTCGGCAGTTCGAGCCCCTTTTCCTGCTTCACTGCCAAACCCATTCCTGGAGGGTCCTCGAACTCTTCATCAGATTTCCACGCTTCTGGGGAAGGAACCCAGTCGTTCCAGATTGCGTCTGCCGACGCAGGGGCTCAAGCTTGCTTGGTGTTGGCCGTTTAGCTGCGCAGTGGAGACTCAGGGTTGCTGGGCAGTGGACTCTCAGGGCTGTGGCAGTCCCTCTTGAAGCAGTACCCAGTCCCTGCCGCCGAGCCACGGCAGACCCCAGTATCTGTTGCCGAGCCAGTTTCAAGTTCTCCCCGCCGAGCTGCGGCAGTACCCTGTTCTCCCCGCCGAGCT